>JABASI010000944.1:0-30046 GCA_019776505.1 Tomocerus nigrus
ATGACTATAATATTCAAAGTTAGGACAAATTGTCAATTATCATAATTTTCAAAATGTTTCACGTAAAAGTTTCCCCTTAGTTAAAGTCTGACAATTATCATTTGAGCGGCTGTGGTACTTGAAATGCTGCATGAATAATGCTTTATGCAATAGTGTAGTTGGTGGATTGGATGTAGGTATAGTATACGTACAGCTGATATAGTATACGTATAGCAGTGCGCTGCTTCCAAAACAGTTTCCTAATTTGGAGAGGAGAGTGGAATTAGTAGTGCAGTGCTAACGGTAGATGGTGCTGTAGTAGAAAGTTCGCCCTTACATACATACATACAGCATGACAGAGCATTCCCACTAAGTTTTTCCAATACATAATAAAGTGCTGTTATTGATGATGATGATAGAGAAAACCTTTTTAAAGCAATGTTTCTTCCTTATTTATGTTCTCGTTTTCGGCCTCAATACTCAAAACAATAAGTTATAGGTTGCGTTAGATATATCCTTACCAGAAACATTATGTGCAAAACCACGATTATTATTGGTTAATATATTCTAGGGCCATTTATAATCATAATGTATCATCTTTTAAATTGAGCATCGTAATAAACAGTGACGCACTGACATAAAAATAATGTCTAGTAAATGGTAATTTTGTCCCTTTTTATGTTTATTTGACGCTTGTAGCCTTTTATTTAGGTCGGTCATAAATTATGAAAAGCAGGGAATAATGTGTAAATAATTTGTTAGGGAGGGAGTGTTGTTGAAAGCTGTTGACCCTATTGGTAGATGAAATAGACGGGTAGAAATTTCGGGAGGAGCATAATAATCCGGTGATTTAATGTGAGTATATAGTAAAAATTCAAAATGAGTGTTTGTTATAATTTAGTGGAGTGCATGGTAGGTAGATGGGTAAGTAGACGGGGTAAAACTGGTAAAAGTGAGTGAGATGAGAGGGAAGTGTTGGGGAATGGCAAGGCAGTTGTCCAAGTGTGTAAAGTTTTGGTTTTCAAAGTTTTATATCGGTAAATTGTCGGTATTAGAAAGCGTGTGGGTTGCTAAGTTGGTCCATATTCGTATTTGGGTTGTGGTGTCCCAAAGGCAAAGAGGAAGCTGAGGGTACTTCTAGGATCTGCTGTGTTGAATTTGGGCAAGTGTAGTGATGCTATCAGAGTGAACTGAACATCAACCGAGATTATGATAAGAGTTGGTGAAGACAAGACCCTATTTGCAAAAATAATGGTGAGGCATGAAGGGAAAAATGGAAATGGGATTGTGTTCTATATTGTACTCCTCGGGGATGCAATAACGGAGGCAATAACTATGATCCTGGAACCTTAATTTCAAACTATAATGGACAAACTGTTACTTCTTATGCCCTCCTCCTCACCCTACTGCCACTATAGGCCAAGGAATACTAATATTATGTACATGGATGTACATTTATGTATCTCGCATCCTCTTTCTCCCCGCACACATCTCCGCCGTGGAGAAAGGCCGGCTCTTCCACTCCAAGAAAGCCCAGGATGTACATATAGCTGGCTAGGCATGAGTGTTAGTGTAGATCCAGGCTGCTGCCCATTGCATTGCCCGTACGTGTGTGTAAAGCTCACGTAGATATAAATGCGATCTGATGCTCTCGTCTAGCTTACTTAGGTAGCTACGTTACAGGCTATTACATTACTTACATTCATTTGAGAAACTTTCTTCTAAATAACTACCTACTGCCACTGCCGCCGCCGACCAACAGCACAACAACAACCCACCTTGTCTTTTCTAGTCTTCTGCTTTCCAACCGCCTACCTACAACTACAGTCACTTGTACTACCCGGCAAACAATAGCTAAAAGAGCAAGAAGAAAACAAGAGGGTCGTTGCTGCAACTTGCATTCTAAGTGTAAGTAACGTACTGTAATGTTTGTAATATTATCGGTTACCACTCTTGAGTGCCCCATCATATCCCATAACATCTTATAGCAACATCACCCCATGAACCTGGCATGGCATGGGACTCTACACAACTAAGGCACTTCAACTGCGCCCAACTCCTAAAACTCCTATCCCTCGCATCACAATCACAATGTTACAATTCAATGCATTTCTCTTCCTGTCTTTCCAGTCCCCTTTTATCACTTTACAATTCAATACACAACAAAGCCACCACCTCCTCATATTTCTTCCAGCTCTTCCTATTAATCTCATCAAACATCTTTACTGATTTCTTCAGCTAATCTTCAACTAAACCGTACTATACGTTAGCTAAGAACTTATTAAAAGCACTCTAACTATTGTACCTAGTAACTAGTAACTGTTAAAT
The DNA here is from genome assembly GCA_019776505.1 of Tomocerus nigrus. Lineage (NCBI taxonomy): Eukaryota > Metazoa > Arthropoda > Collembola > Entomobryomorpha > Tomoceridae > Tomocerus > Tomocerus nigrus. Next base: position 2,308 of record JABASI010000944.1, read on the forward strand.
TAAAATCTGTCTAATTATCTGTATTTTAGGGCACACATAATATGGTAATCTACGAATTTATAACTTGAGCTAATTGCCACTATGTTGCTAGAAGACAAAACTATTAATAACATTCACCAGTTCATTTCTATGAAAAACATTTTCGTGTGCTTTGCGAAAACAATTGAGAGAAATAGAAAATATTTGGTTGATATTCGGCGAAAAATAATGGTGCAAAAATCTGAGGGTACAACAACAGTGATCAGACTTTAAATAACAACAGTGCGTAGAATACAAATATTAAAATAAATAAGGGATTTGTTGATAAATTTTCGATTTATAATTGGGGAGAAAGTAAGGGAAAGCAGTGATGCCTCTAATTCGGATATGTAGAGGAAGTTAATATGAAATGATGCAGTGGGTACTATTATCACAGCACTTCATCTCGAAAGGAACTAAATTGGGTTTGTTTATGTTCGGATATGTCGGGAGCAGAGGTACTAGTTTACCAGTGACTCTCTTCTCTCCTGTCGTCTATTGGGCACTCAACCGAAACTAACTCACATCAGTAAACTAACTAAATAGGTACGCTACGCATCTAATAATATAAGTATAGTCTGTAATAATAATATAATCTTAGTATCTGTCCAAGTCTGTATAGCGAGATAACTTGCCACGCAGGCAGTAGGGCTATAATTATAGACGACGTTCGTTCGGCCTGCTTCCTCTAAGACGAGGAGTCGAGTGTGGATGCATGTGCCTACATAAAAGGTAAGTGAGTGTAAAGAATAGCGTCTTGTAGTCATAGGAGAGTGTCACGTCCTCGTCATACTATCTTGCACATATTGTGTCTGAACATTACAAGCTTGGTTAGTGGAATGGAAACAAAGTGTCACACTTGTATCGTCATGTCATTATCCGTTACAACTAAAGATATTCTCCGGACAGTAAGCGTCAAGTAAGGAACTGCCTTATTACTCCTCTCTCTCTTTCTCTTTGCACGACGACGACTATATCCCACACACATTCACTTCTATAATATATCTAGGTAGCTATGTATCTTCATTTCGTGTTGGTAAACAGAGATGTTGGCAATGCACATGAGAAGACATAGGTAAATAATAGGAGCTATATGCAAGTAAAGTTACAAGAAGTGCTCCTCTTTACTCTTGTCGGTTAGTTTATGGAGATAGTGCTCGTATTTTAGTGAGGAGGGCCACCTTGGACCATTTATGCTTCCTTTACTGCATTTAGTTGAGTTTCCTCGAGACACTTGAGACGACTCGTGTCTTGTGCATTTCCCAGCCAAATGGATAGCTTCAACTTATGTAGACGTCTACCTTCCCTTGATACATTTTCTGGAATTCTGCCTCATCTAGTGTACCAAGCTATTTATTTACGTTTCAAATTTCCACAATTTTTCAAATTTATTCAAGTGAATCTTGCAAAAACTGGGAATTTATTCATCCTAAAAACCTTTTCAATATTTGATTATATATATTCCAAGCAGTTTTGAGTGTAATAACTAAGTTTTGATCGCATATTAGATGAAAATTATCTACAGAATAAGATATAATAATAATAAAAAAGTAGTAGAACGTCATTGAACACGTAAGAAAATTAAAAATAGGCTATCCATCTATTTAAACATTCAGTGTGCATTTAGAATGCATGATTCCCTCATTGGTTTGAATATGAATGCAATTTTATTTTGTTGCATAAATGTCCATATGAATTGTGTTATTATTTTTCCTGTGTGTATTTAGTTGATGGTGTGGCGCGTATGGAGACGGGTAAAGAAATAAAGTTATTGTGGTGAAAGAATGTTGAGAAGGTATTAGGTGAAAGCATAGAGAGTCTTTAAGAGAGCTTAGCATAAGGACTGACACAAGGTGAGTGCAGTGTAGAGACGGGTAACCGCAAAATGTAATAACCGTGTGTATCTGAGGATATGAAACAATGGGACATACAATGGTTTCCACTCAACTAGCTCTGTAAGGCAGGCAGGCAGGCAGAATTCGGAAGAATTCCGTCAGGAGAGAGAGAGGACAAACAAAACTGGATATCTGTGTACATGGATGGAGGAGCTTGTGTTATTTCCTGTGAGTCTCTCAACTCAATTCGACTAAAATACCGGTAATGTAAGTGTAAGTGTAGGAGATGGAAAGCTAAAGGTAATGGGAGCAATAACGGGGATGGATGTGCAAAAGTGTTTCAGCTAAGACCAGGCTCTCTCCTGCCCTGCCTGCCTTCTGGCCCCACTCGGGCATTTTCTCCTAAATTCACGTCTCTCTGCGTTTTTGTGAGTTTGTGTCCCGGGTTGAATGGGGCAGGCAGGGGAAGTGTGTGTCATTCTGTTCCTGGCTGTGGTCGTGTCGCAAGGATATGGAGGGAGACTGCTCCTCGTCGAACAATAACTGTGATGTCTTAGACAGAAATAGACTGTGAAGGAATCCCAACAGACCATACATACTCGTCTTGAACTGTTTCCGTAATTGAATTCTGCGAGTTTGAGCTGAAAGCATTATTTGCATAATAATGAAATAAGACACCTGACCCAGAACAGATATACTTTCAACTAACCGTGTGCACTGTGCACTGCCATGTCGGTCCTCCTGCTCAGCTCACATGGAGCGGGAGCTGTAATAAGTACCCGGCCGTCCTCCCTCCTTCCACTCTCTGCATATTCCACCAGTCATATGGACATGTTCTGCCACTTTAAATATTTCACTTTGAGTTTATTTATTTATTCCTCCTTTTGTATCATTGTGTCTTATCTGAACCAAGTCCTGTAATGCCACCTTTTTATACGTCCCCCATCTTACCCACTTTTTCTCACTTTTATCCACACTTTATTCCATAAACTCCCGTCTTATATCTCCACAATAATGTACATACCTTTAAACATCCTTTGTTTCCTAGGATTTTCACGCATATCTTCTTATTTGCAACTTTTATAAAGACATTTTCCCTTTTATTTCATATCCCCTTACATTATTTTATGACGCCGCTCCTCCACTTTTCCATTGCAGTAACTAATACTTATCTTTACAAAAGTTTTTCGCCCTAATTATATCTAATAGTCGCTTTCTTTTTCAAAAATAATTCCTACAATTTCTTTTTGCATGCAACTGAATAACTTTATAGACATGTATACCGAAAACATGCATTCGTACTTTTTATGAGAAAATCATATAAATGATTATGAATATCCAAATAAAGGACAATAACATTTTTCATTGTTAGATACTCGAATACAAATCAATTACTTTCAAAGTAGTTTGTCTTCAGAAATACAAAAAATGAGTAGGTGCCTATCAAACAATGAAACAATGGCAATTACTTAATTCGGCAACTATTAAATACATAACTTCAGAACTACGTACAGGAACGGCCGACTCATGCATTAATAGTAAGTGTATCAATTAAATATTAAAATTTCATTACCTACTGCAGCAGAAAAAGTGAGTGTCTAGCATATACTGCTGGGACCATGATTTCTCATTTAAAAAATTCTGATTCGCAATCCCACATTTTTAGCTCTCTATTAACGAAAGCCAACAATAATTACCTTAAATAGACAGGACGGAAAAGCAGACATAAAAGCAGCGGTGGGTTTGGTAATGGGCCCGTAGAACGCAGCACAGATGTACTTTGGTTTGACATGACGTACCTAAGAGAAACATTTTACGACCCCTTTTTTATGGATGGAGTAATAAATAAGAGTATAGTTACTTAGGGAGAAGGTAGACGTATATCTGAGGGCAATAATGTCTATTATGCTAGGCACTTAGCTATACCTGCCTACTCGCAGAGAGATGCAAACAAACCTACCTAATCATGATGATTAAGTTTTGTTGAATGCAGCGTAAAACCCGAACGACTAGAACATCTTTCATAAAATGAAAGTAAAGATAGGAGAAACTTTTTCCCTCTGTTCCCTCCAGTTTGACCTAACGACAGGAATTATGTGTTTCTTGTCCATCCACAACCAGAACAGTAAAATTATCTTAAATAGCTACTAGTAATGAATGCAAATGATGACGTTCCCAAACCGTTTGATAATCTTTATTGGTCTATATTTTTAATCTTTAATAGACACTTAATTATTATTGGGAATTATTAGTAATTGCAATCTTAGAAAAGGCAATAAATACACACATACCTAACTAGTAAAGGGTTTTTCAAATGAAAATCTTCTATCTGTCAGGCATTTTCATTTACTGTCTCGTTCTAAAACATTTTCATTGTCGTTGACAATCACATTTAACGACGAAGGCAATTAAAGCGAATGAAATAATTTTAGTAGATTTTTATAGTGCTCCTTTTATAGTGTCTCTTAATTAGTCAGTAATTTTATATTGATGATAGTTTCTTTTGAGACTCATTTAGTGTATTCGTAAGCCATTTCTGTAGAAATTGACAATTTTAGGGTTACATTATCAAATGACATTTTATAGACCTTGTAACTTTCAAGCATTATAGCTAGAAACTCCTTTGTAACGAGGACAGTATCTAACTAAACTACTAATTTTGAAGGAACTCAAACATCACACGAAATTACACAACTCATTTCCCCATTCCACTCCACTCATTCTTCACGGAACACTCCACGTAACTTTCTTTTTCATATACCTAAGCAATATTATATCTGAAGTCGGGTCAACAAAAATATCAGAAAGCTACCTATAGCTACTACACCTCGAAATTCTTCAACCTTACAACTTCACAGCTTGATTATTTTAATTGCTTTGAAAAGTAAATTAATGGCGATTAAGTTATCATGCAAAGTCAAAGTTAACGAAGGTAGCCAGCCAACTAACTACCTTGTGTAAACAGAGGAGCGACTCTCGCTCAACTAAACTTTTCCTTCACTTAGTTAATGAGGGGAAAACATAGTTGGATATGCATAGCAAACTACTTCATACTGTTCATACTTTACTTGGTTTAAAGAAACTTATTATGTGTGTTTGTCTAAGAAATGCTAGTAGGTGCATGTATTATTTACTTATCTTGCCGTGTGTATGTAGTAAATGTACCTACAGCGCTTAAGAGCCAATTAAAATTACAATCCTAGTGTTGAATTTTTCAGTGCAGAAAATTTGTCAGCCTGACCTGAACTATTAAGTCAATTGGTTTGCATTAAGTTCTGTTACGATTAAGCACAATTCATTTCCATGTATAACATTAGCATGCAACTTTTTAAGGCCAAGGAATTAATGATACATATTTCTTCATAAATATTCAACCAATTACTGCCAATTAGGAAATACAATTTAACCAAAATTCCCAAATGTATAAATTCTGTTTTTTATCATTATACAATAGTGCAAGTAGAGAACACATTCCAAAATGTTTATCGGTCGGTTTCTCGGTGTGAAATTAATCCATCTTATGAACTAATGCGAATTTTTTATGAAGATCATGCTGGTATGAAAAGTAATTCAATTTAAAAGTGTATCTTAGTATATTCGAGTAGTTAAAAGTATATTCGAGCCATAGGTTTTTAAATAATAAATTTGGCAATTTACGCTGTGGATAAAATGTAGCACCAAACTGAAACATAAGGAAATGGAGAATTTTACACGGCTATTATAAACACAGAATCCGTGGATCTTTGTTATAAATTAGCTAATGGAAAACATGTTAATGTGAAAGGGATTAAGTATTAAAAAGTGTATAGGGGATAGCTAGGGAAAAGTTCGTAAGTATTTAATAGAGAAAAAATGAAGGAATTCAAAAGTTGTAGTCCATCTGGAATTGAGGAAACTAATAATGCTCTGAGTATGCAATAAGAAGCATATGCGACAGAGTGTGGTGAAAGTTTTTTGTGTAGCGCTTAAGTGGAATGAATAGCGTAAATTCTGAGATAGGATCCTTGTTGGGCCAAAGAGCGGGGAGATTAAGATGTGAGTGTTGTATGTATTTGGTAGCGAGGGTAAAAATCCCGGGGGTTTATTAGGGTATTTACTGCAGATGTAATAGTAGTAGGAGAGTAAACTAGAACGGGGAAATATTTAGAGGACGCTATCGCGTAATGTAGTATTTAGATTATGTAAGTAGGGAGGGAGAGGCGTGCTTATATGCGAGTTAAAAGTAAAGGATCAGAGACCTCCATGTGACCTGAACATTGGATAGGGCACTAGAGAAAAGTAAACCAGTCCAGTGCAATTTGAGATGATATTGTAATCAAATTAGGTATGTGGATGGGTACATAATGCTAAGAAGCATAAAAGTAAACTCTCGAGAAGATAAATGATAATGATCCAATTTGACCGTTTAGTTGAACAAAGTGCTGCTTGGCTATGGAGAAATGAGTGGACAGGGCTCACTATTAATTTGCGTGTAGCATTACGATTAGCCTCTCAAAGCAGAGCGGCATGCATTATATATCCCCTATATATGCTCACAGGGAATATATATATCTCTCTTTCTCTCTATATATGTCTAAGTATATGCAGGAGGGAGGGAGAGCGACCATTAGTACATAAGTAAAGTAGGAGGAGGAGGTATACCTTTGCTAGCTACTTTCTTCGCCAGGACTTTCATTTCCATTTCTACTTGTATGTACTTGAGAGACAAACAAACGTAAGGGAAGCAAAGCACAGGAGCCGAAATAACCTGGTGAATGAGAGTCTTGTTTAAGTCGAACAGACAGTCACAGATAACATTGTGCAGTGCAGTCGGAGGATTGTACTGCATAGAGAACTCTCTCTCACAGCGAAAGGCACATCTCCCTGCCGCCGCGCTCCGCAAAAACATTTAGACTTCTACTCACAGTACAATGAAATTACAGACTGGACTCTTGAGCATAATTTCCCTTAGTTTCTCTCGTCTCCTGGTTTTGTTTTCCTACTATTCCTACTACTCTACGGCTGTGCCCATCCATAGAATTCTATTTTATTCCATCTGCACACACTAGCTTAAGTTTATACTCACAGAGAGACAAACACACGGCTAACACACTAATTGTAAGTACATAGGCTAGGAATAATAATATTAGTTAGTAGGCGACTCCTAACTTAACTAGCTACTACTAGACTACTACACACACTAAATATACGGCAACCCCATACTTAACGAAACTCTATTGGTAGACAAAGGATTTTTGGATTAAATAATTGAAAGGTATTACTACAATTGAGATTCTAAATTCTCTTAAAGCACTCACTCTTAATTTACTCAATTTATTTGACAAAGGAAAGGTCATGCTGGAATATTTTCTTTGTACTCCAGAATATTACTTGTGCTGTGGGCCACTTTGAGACTGAATTTTAAGTTTTCGCAATGAGCATTTAATGCAGTCATAATAATACATGCAAATAGGACAAATTGGAGAACACTGTATTTCCGCATCTGCAAGTGACACTTGCTTTTAAAATGTCTAAGCTATTGTCTACAAGGTATAAATAAGACTGTACAAGACACGAATACAAAACACAGGCATTCTTCCTCCTTCTAGTATACTATAGTTGAGAAAGGCCTAGAACTTTGCCCCGATTTTCCTATAGGAAAGTGAGTTGTTGTTAAAGAATATTTGAAAAGTAGAGAGTGAAGATGGATAGAATGAGGAGTAGAATGTCACAGATAATAAGGATAAGAATAAGTGAATTAAAATGGTAAATATTAACACAGACGCTGTGGCGGTGAAGTAATTGATGGAAACAAATGATGATGAACTGAAAGATAAATGAGAAGAGAGAGAGAGACAGAGCATTACTTCACGATGATATTTAAGGCAACAGTAATTTATTTTGCATAATGGAGAAGACGAGGATTTCATTGAAAGCATCTGCCTGTTGTTCTTCAATCCTGTGCTGTGCTGTGCTGTTGTTCTGCTGGGCAGAAAAGGAAGAAGGAGAAGAGGCGCAGCAACAACTAAATGCATCAACTACTGGAGCGAGATGTTTGAAGTCTCTTTTGTGCTTTGTCAAGAGAACTGATATCTTTATTTCCACACAATGCTCGAGCCACTACCATTTTCAGTTGCTAGGCAGACAGAGAGAGAAAGTGAGTGAGTGAGACTCTATCTGCCTGTAACGTTAACGGAATTATAAGGGAGGATTCAACTTCTAGCGACTCGACTCGAGTACATAGTAAAATATCTGGTGCTTTGCATGGTGCTAATTGTTCATAAGTTATGAGGATTGTTGTGTGTAGCTGTCTAGCTCCTAGCTCCTCTCTGTCATTGTAGGATGACATTACATATAATTATTAGGAACAATTCCGCCTAGACGGATTAGGTCGCTAATCATAAGGCAGGCCTTAATAATTATCCTAAGAAGTGTATTTCTGTTTTAGGGAGTATTTAGGAGCGAGAGTCGGGAGGTGCTGACTAATGCATGTAAATAGCTAACTACGATAAGCTTCTTATTGTTAGTGTTGCCTCGCTGGCTCTGTTCTTGCCAGTTGTTGTTGTCGTATTCTTTCTCTTCCGCCGTGCCTCTTCTAAGTTATTCACTCGCTCAGTTGAGCAGGAGAGCTAGATGCTAAATAGTGGAGTGAAGGAAGATGGTGTGGCATGGCATGGCATGGCCTACCTCCTCCTTATTTCCAAGTCCACACGCTCCGACCTCCTCACTCCTCACTAATTATAGCCGGAATAATAGACTAATGTGAACTGTGAGGAGTTGAGGGATAGCCCCAGAAGTTTCTATCCTCTCTCAGCTTCATTAGCATTCGCATCGCAGGGATATCCGCACAGGCAGGCAGCTGCATATAAGAGACAAGGATAAAGAAGAAGAAGAGAGGAAACCTCATGGTGACTAAATATTATAAGTGGGAGCGAGAGGAAGGCGCACCGCAAGAGCACAGCATCAGGGTAAGCTCTATTTTACATCAGGGCAGGGCAACAAACCAAAGAAACCAAAGCTAAATTGCCTTGCCTATCAACACAATACTAATCAAAGGAAACCATCTGGAGGAATGGAAGGAAAGGAAACCAAAATGGGTAAACTACTTACTTACACTCCACTACTAATACTAATACCCCTCACTACAACTTTCTAATGTCTTCAAGACATGACTATAACACACACATTAAAGAATAGATTAGAATTGGGAGCGTAATAGGGTCATCAGGTTAGCTCTTTGAATGGATCATCATGTAGAGCGCCCTAGCCAGAGAGGGAAGGACTCTTTTTTTACGTGCCATCTAGTGGCCGTGCAGAATTATGGCAGAACAGGAACTAACTGCTACTGTGTGACAAAGTTTTATGCTGAATAATTAGCATGGTACATTTGTATTAAATTTTTAGCGTGGCTGTGCAAGGAAATAGACGGAATAGTAATAAGGGGGCAGGAGGGAGCTAGGCATTTAGCTACTTACAATAAAGAACTCTTCTTCAGCCACTTAAACTAACAAATGTGAGTTTAGTTAACTGAGTTTGTTATGATTGCGACTCTCTGCTCCAGCTTTGTTCGTGACAAAATAGAGCGGAATAAAATTATAGCCGAGCGCTGATAGTTTATGTTGCTATAGGTTCCTCAGTTATTCAAAGAGACGACAAGAGAAGCCGAACCATTAAAGACAGGGCAGATATTATCTGTCCTACTTATCAAACAAGCTACAAGGGAAGAACAGATGATGAAATATTAAGTTACACAGTTTATGCATCAGTCAGCTCACTCACTTTTCTCCATTGTACCTCTCCGTGCTCTACAGTCACCGAAAAGAGCAGCAGACTCGCTCAGAAGACACCGCTCCGTCTCTTGTCCTTCTCTTTCTTGCTTTCTCCTCACTATCTCCTACTACTCCTACTTACTACTGCTCCTACTCCTACCACCACCACCAGCGACTAACTAAATAGTTAGCGTATTAACCTTCCATCGCCAGAATAGGCTACCTAGCCTTAACTCCCTCCTCTCCTACACATTAGTCACTTGCCAAATGAATGCCGTGCAGAAAGAGCAGCTTGCTTCACTTCACTGTTACGTTATTTCTTGAATGAGTCCTTAATTAGAAGGAAAATTTCCTTTGTCTTCTTTCTCTCTCTCCGAAAACACACTAGAATTGCATTCACCTTACTCATCGTCAGCCTCCTGCCTGCTTACACCTATAAATATTATGCAGCTCCCCTACCCATCTACGTACATCTCCTCCGACTACTAGTTACATATAGCTCTAAAGTCTACCTACTTTTATTACGGCTATACGGCTATTTATGTAACAATTCTATAGCCGGCCTCATCGTATGCTCCTGCTTTCTCCTACTTACTTTCACTTCCTTCCACTCCAATCTACGACACGAAGCATATGGAACAAGTCCTGCTGCCTACAACAATTTCTTAGCACATTCAAAACAGTTGAATCATACGGCTATTGCTACATGGCACTGTTAATGCACCACTCTCTGGATCCGACCTCCTACTACCTTTAAAATAAATGTTAATTCTGTTTGCAGGTAAACGCAGGAGACTCAAAAATTATCTTCCTTGCATTAGCTACTCACGTAGACGCTAACGTCATTACCCTAAAAATTTACCAATCATCGCATTCACATTAGGTAGGTAGACAAGATAAATACACCTAGTTTTAAGATTGCATTGAAAGCATATAATATTGTCTTTAATTTGAAACAATAAAGTAGATATACAAAAAATATTATCAAAGTTACACCCAAGAATATTACAACTTTAGTTAACAGCAAAATAATTTTACTTAGAATTTTCTCAAAGTCTTAAGCAGAATTGTAGAATGAAAGAAAAAACTCAAACCTCGGTCGATTTCATTGTTAAATAATGTTGATATTAATGTTGTTGATGTTTAGTTATCTGTAAGTATAGCTATTGTTTATTTAAAAATATAATTAAATTGTAAATGGCGTTAAAATGAAAGCTTTGAAATCCTCCTGTTTAATAATCTTAAATTGAAAATAATCTTACGTTGAACTGAAGAAATTATTAAATGTCTGTTATTCAATCGAGTAAAAAATAAAAACACTTTTTGACAATGTCAGCAAAACTACAAATACTATTTAGTTCAGTGTAAGATTATTTTCAATTTAAGATTATTAAACAGGAGGATTTCAAAGCTTTCATTTTAACGCCATTTACAATTTAATTATAATTTTTAAATAAACAATAGCTATACTTACAGATAACTAAACCTAAACATCAACAACATTGATTATCAATTTGACAGTATGTCAGCCAAATGATAAATGACAGTAGTTTCACTCCAAATTCAATCCCGTGAAATATTGGGTCAAATGGAGACATTATTAAAGTTGTCCATTTAAAATGTCTCATTTGCGTATAGGAGGACGTTTGTTTTGCATGTAAAGTTTTAAGTGATGTTGTTGCGGGCGGAGTATAGTTAGATAGCAAAGAAACGAAAAGGAAAGTTAGTAGCTGACGGTAGCGCCTAAAAATGTAAGGTAAGGTTTCTATTTGGTAGGACACAGAGGTCATTAATATTAACATGAATACTAAAATGAAGGTATGAGGAGAATAGATTGTATTCTAGGAAGTAGAATGGTGTAGTGGGTCCCGGCTTGTTTGTATACTTTAGAATTCGCATCAGTGCAGTTTATAAATGTATTTAGTTTTACATCACCATCGGCGACTACAAATATTAGAACAATAAGAACGATGGATGTGCAAACAGTGGGAACACGGTTTTCTGGCAATATATAGTTGAAGATGAAGTTGCAACTCTGTTGTCATATTAGAGAAAGTAATAGAAAGTGAAACTGAAGTTATTTAATGTTGTTGGTTTTATATAACAAAGTTAAGTAGGTAGCTGACAATGACTGTTTGTAGCTACTCATCTTCGTAGTTGGAATCTGAGGGAGCAGTGTGTCTACCTATACACGCAGGCAGTAGTGCAGTCTTATTCAGAGCTGGCAATGGATTTTAATAGCAGGTACATACATAAATACTTATTGGTATAATATGAGCCAAAGGCGAGTGAGTGACTGTGTCTCGAGTTACGCTGTTGGTCCTCTTCTTCCTCCTCCTATCCTGGCGCCTAGTAGTCTCATTGCTAATATCATAATAGGACGAGTTTCGTCGAGAGTTTAGTGTTTTGGCCTAAGTTTTGTTACGTTCTCTTGTGTCTGCATCCGGAATTCATTTATACGGTTACAAAGTGAAGCCTTAATAGGATATGATGTACAGGAGGAGAGAAAACTAATGTAAAGTGGCTATGTTTCCTAATGTAATGAAATATAGGTAGGCTGTGCGAGGGAAGACAAAGTTGAGTGAGTCAGTAGTAAAGTAGAGGCGAAAATAGGTTGTTCGGGAATAGTGCACTAAGGTAGCTACCTACCACACAAACACAGTAGGTTCTCCTAGTAGTAAATAGGAGAAGGAGTCTATTGCTGTGTGCAGGGCGAGGAGATTGAGGGAGTGTGAACTGAAGGTGATATGAAATAATATTAATGGCGCAGCAATGTTTTATCCGCTAATATAATCTAATAGTTCCTTGACTCTCAAGGGGAATCCTCTATTAAGAAACAATTTCGCCGAGAGAGTCAGATAAATGTAATGTGTGCAGTGTAAGGACGGAAAATCCTGCCTTTCTCCATCCCTTCCTTCCTTCATTCATTCATGAAAGCCTTCTTCTCCTCATGTCTCTACCATTAACTACATCCATACGATCCTCTCCTATGTTTACGCAAATATCCCGTTGTTCTTGTATTTAACAGAGAGAGAGGGAGAGAGAGAGCCTAAATAGTTCTGAATCTTACAGAAATGCATGTACACACAGCTCACCTACATAAGATACTCTACTAACACATTTTGTTTTGAGCTCATTTACTACTCACATCAGGTTAGTTGAGAGGACCTGTTTTCTCTCTCACCGACTTTCCCCCGTCCCACACCACCACACGCTAATCTTTCGCTTCGAACGCGAGCAAGGCCAGAAAAGAAGGAGCGAGAGCGAGTGCGAGAGAGAGAGAGGATTTTATTCCGTTGACTTTCAAGAGAAAACATTGAGAATATTATTGGAGCTGAAGGAGAAGGAATAAGGAGTGTGGGATGATAATCATTGTCATCATCATTTTATTCATGATGATGCTCGGCATGGATACGTAAATGAACCTTGAGATTGCACTTTAGCTACGTTACACTATGCTCTGCTCTTTTCGATTCTATCTTGAATCTTGTTTGCCTACTATTAGTAAATTTCTCTCGACTTCCCTCCACGCTCTCTCTCTCTCTCTCTCTCCCTTTACTTTATTTTGTTAGGCTGAAGCGAACTTTATGCACAGTGTTTCGTAGTGTTAAGCAATGCCCTGGCCATGTACAGCTCCTGTGTAATCGAGAGAAGGAAACTGAAATAGAATGGAGCTTATAGTAAGTAGAAGCTACAATGCAACAGAACACTTACATATTATTATGTTCGTGTATACAGTGCCATTAGGTAGTCTATAGCTCTACCTACCTACAACAGAGTAAATATATAGTCAAGTGAGTTGGGTTCACTTGGTTAGTTCAACCTTGCCTTCCCTCTCTCTCTCTCTCTCTCTCTCTCTCTTTCGCTCTCTGGAGTCTTCTCTGGAAATATATGCAAACAATCTCATCGGAATCTTTGGGGATTTGTTAAAAATTTACATTTACATTATTACATTACTCACTTACAGTTACCACTACGGTTTACATGGACGAACGGAGAAAGTTGGGCCAAAGGAAAATGAATAAAGTCCCTCAGACGATACGGCGATGATCCTTCATTGCCCTATGCCTCCCTCTCGCTCTATGGCATACGAGGACGCTACTACTCCTAGCTAATGGCATAATAATATAATAAGTATTTATGTATACGTACCGGTGTAACATCAGCTTAGCCTCCTTATTATTAGCCATGTACTCATGTCCATGTCTACGTGGAACAATCAACTCTATGTATTTACTGCCAATTGACTCATATAACGATTGCCTTGTGGGGACGACTGCCTAATAAATAATTGCACATATGACCATAACTATGAATGGCCCCTTAGCATATAAAATGGAATGAGCATTTTTAAACAGCCCCTTTTATTAGTCATCTCCTTAAAGTACAGCATTTCTAAATAATAATAGTCCTATCATTTCCTCAGTGTCTAATTAAAAAGGGAATGGATCATTTCAAGTAGCACGTTACCCCGACGCTCCTTCTTCTCCTCCCACACAGACAGCAAATAATTGGCAAATATTTCCGAAAAGATAGTAATTAGGGTGAAAGTCACAAGAATGGCTCGGAGAGTGGAATTAAAATGAAAAATTGAGCTCTTCTCAACTCCAAGCAATTAAGTAAAAGTTTCAATTAGCCCCCATGTCCTGTATTTCCTTTTGCGATCTCATCTCATTTTCTATTGCAATTGGATTTGGTGTGTAGTGGAAGTGAGGGAGAAAGTAGAGCTAGTAGCTACTAGTGGAACATAGTCGAGTGATGTGATGGAGTCAGAGGGAGAAGAGACCGGCCATGCAACGCTATTCATGAGAAAGACAGGACAGGAGAGTGAATGGGAATGAGACGAAAGGACATAAAAGACTCATAGCACTTTCCCTTTTGAGAAAATGGGCAACTGAACAGTCTTTTTACAAGATTACATAATACATAACATACGACAAAAGAGAAGAGGAGGAGGCAATGTGAATGTGATGTGGGAATACAGTAGATTACAGTACAGGGCACTATAGTTATGCTCCCTATTCCCACTTATAACACAACTCCCGCCTATTATGCACTTTCTCTCATCTCTCTCTCTCTCCTTCTCTCTCCTGCATCCGAGATATATTCTGCATTGCTACTAGCTTCAGTTGCTGCGGTGCGGTGGATGGAAGAAAAACTACTACTAAAAAAGTTGTTTGCCATCCCTTGTGTTTCCTGTCGTTTGTTGACTAGTAGAACATAGCTCCTCGCTAGTAGAGACATAGGAGCGCGTGTTTGTATTTTTACTGTAGTTATTTCTCTGTGTGTTTTGTTCGTTGACTTTATTTTAGTTTTAGGGAGCCATAGAACTAACTACCTGCCTTCCAAGGCCCTGCCCTATCTCCTTCTTAACTCGTGAGAAAGAGAGAAGTAAGTATTGGGACTATATATAGTAGAGCCGATTAAAGATGAGGACAGATACATATGGTACCTAGGTATATATGTACAATAAGAAGACGTCTCTATTCACCATCCTCATGCAGTAGTTACTTACAGAGAGAGAGAAGGTTAAAGCTAGAAGGGGAAGAATAAGATGACAACATACCGTTTTGCGTGTGAAGGAGCAGGAGGACGAGGAAGTAGAGTTTGACTCCAGTTTTCCATTGCCATCCCATCATGATGATCATGATCTTGTGCACAATGGTTCCCATCCCATGCATTCAACTCTGTCCCCACGAGATCCAGACGAGACAGGGCAGAAACAAAGAGGAAACTAAACAAGTCTTTCCCAAAAATCGGATAAAATGGAATGGAATCCAAACGAAGCGAAACGAGGAAGAGTGGCTGGGTCGGGGCTTGGGGACGGCACGAGAGCTAGCTCTTTCTCGATGTGTGAATAAGAAGAGTAGGGCAGAGATCTTCGGAGCAGAAATCAAGAAATAGGAATACTGACGACGGGAAATGAGGGGAGAAAGTATGGAGACTTTCGTTTGGACTATTCGCAATGTGCCATGTAGGGAGCTGCTATGTAGCCAGCTAGTACTTCTATTGCATACACGGGAGTTTAACTTGAGTTAGGTAAGTTAAGTCTGCCGGGCGCCCGGGCTCCCACTTACACAATGTACAGTATGTTCTGTTTAGTTTGGAGATGGATGGATGGAGATTGGCGGAGGAATGTTCTCCAGTCAGCTCAGTTAGCTATTCGGTTGAGACGAGACGAGGCTTGGCCTATGAATGAGTTGAGTTGTGTGTGTGTGCGAGGCGAGCGGAGCTGACGATGAGTGAGCCGAGTTAAGGCTCACAGAGAGAGAAACGTGAGATGAGGATGAGTCTTTCGGTTTCACTCAGTTTGAGTTTCCGCTGAAGGAAAAACTTTGAACTTGCCTTCTTCTTGTTGACTTATAACTTAACACAAGTTAACTCCACTCTTTTGACTTATCGCACAGAGCTATCCCTCTTATCATCTCCTCGCTTCCTTCAATAAACTTGACATTGCTGTTTTGTCTATCTTTTTCCTTGGCTCCTCACTTACGTAAGTATAGTTAGTCTTAGTGGAGGAGATAGTGTCAATTTTTATACTTCCTTGGATCAGATCAAATCAGTCAGGTCAACAAAACAGTTGATTTTTCTCATTAGCTACTTTCCATCTACTCGACTCATTTACACGGCAACATGCTAATAACAGAACACTCCTCTTCGACACGGCAAATTCCAATTCCACTCACTTGCCTTCCCTCTCGACAACCTTCATTTCAATTTGCACACCTTCTTTCTATTTATCTCTCGGAAATTGCCTTTCCCTAACTAGCTCTCCTTAATTTTATTACTGGCTTATTCAAGAGTTTTCCTTTGTAACTTGTTTTTATGCTCACGTCACAGTTTCATTAAACAACTTCTTAGACTTACACAATGTGCAGATGCAGAAGGGAAACTTCAGTTTATGTCATTTGATTTTGTCGTCAGCGGAGCGAGATTTTAGTCTTTACAGTTATGATTATATGAATGAATAGTCAAGCGATTATAGGCTACAATAGACTCTTAACAATCCCGGAAGGAAGATCAGATCCTTTCCCTTGCCCTGATCAAATGTGAATGTCACTTTCAGTTTGTGTAAGGACGAACCTCGTTTCGTCTGACTTGCTCCTTCCTGTCCTCGCCGAGAAGATTCTGTTTGGCTGGAACGTGCTGACCGGGTAAACCACCACCACTTGCTCCTGTCCTGCCCGACTGGAACAGAGTATTCATATTAAACTGGAAACTGTCTATCTGTGCTGGATTTTGCGGATCGGAGCTTTGTGCGAGGAAGGGCTTGGAATTATTTGCTTTCTTGTAGGGGACACAGTTTTGTTTGTATTCTCTTGTTTCAGTGGGTAGGGAAGAGAGTGGAGGGATTGTATCTCATATTTACAATGTAACTCTCATAACAATAATCTGGGAATGGGGGAACTCTCGTCTTTCTTCTTTTTTCGCCTTTCTTCTATCTGAGTGATAGCTAGTGCTGAGCCGGAGTTAAAGTTGAACAGAAGAAGATGTGTATCTTGGCGGTGGCGGACTACTTTCCTTTGCTTTCTCTCTGTGTTTCTCAGTCTGTCATGTCATGTCGCCGAAAAAGCCGAAACCTCACAACACACTGAAAGTTTTTGCTTTCGGGCATCAATTCTGGTTTACACAAAGTCTCGTGTCTTGTCTTTTATTTTCTTGCTTTTCTTGTGTTAAGAGTTGTTTTATCTGTAATATGCTTTCATTGTTTCCTCACAAGTGCTGATGAGTTGAGTACGAGTCTTTTGTGTCTTTGAATTTTATTTGAGGGAGAGAGAGAGAGAAAAGAGAGAAAGCTGGATCTTTGCCTCCGAGCAAAGAGAAAGAAACGGAAAAAGTCAAATGAATGAATAGATAAAGTCACAAAGATGTTGCCGACAAGCGGAAGTCACAACTAAGTACAGATAGCACAGATCAGCGTGAAAGATCTTCCTTGTTTTCCTGTTGACTTTAAATTGGATGAAGATTAGGAGATCAGATTTAGTGTTTCTCAGATTTAACAATTGTTAATCGTAATAGGGAGGGGGAGATATGGAGCTGGTTAATTTGTTGCCTAGTTCCCACAGAAAAGATCAAGATCGGAAAATGTTTGTGTGTGGAAACTGTGGAAAGAGGGAAGTGGTTGCGTAGCAGGCCGTCGAAAGTGAGACGAAGAGAGTTTTATTTTGTTTTCGGCTTTTAGCCCACTAATAACTAATTTTTGTGTCTAAAGGAAAGAGCTTATCTATTTGACTAGCTGAGTCCGAAGTACAAATAGGACTAAATACTCTATCGCATGTATTATTCTGTAGATTCTATTGTATCCGCCAAGTTTATGTCTCCTTAACGGATTTTGGTTGTCTTCTGTTTTGTCGACTCAATTTGCTTTGTCTCCACTCCTTTTCTTCCTCTGGTTTCTTGTTAGTTGCTTTGTTTTGAGTTGAGTATAGTTGCCCTCCTTTCCGTTGGCTTCTTCCTTAGGTGGCTTTATTGCCCAGATGAAATCAAAGGGAGAAATGGCTCTCTTGCATTGTCTGGCCGATTGTATTGAACTGAGGAGTAAAGTGAATTGAGCTGAACTGAGGAGAGGCAGGGCAGGAGGAGTAGTGCAGGAGAGGAAGAAGAAGAGAAGTCAAGTGAAGTGAGAAGGATTGGAATGGAATCAAATGAGAATAGCGTATGTATTTATTTCCTCCTTTGCTTACTTATTGTTAGTTAGGGAGGGCGAGGAAGGAGAAAGTGAGAAGGAGTGCGAGAAAGTGAGAGCGAGAGAGAGAGGATTTGAGCTTTTCCTCAGATAGATACCTACTGTTAAGCTCCAGTGATTTACACGTGTTTTGTGGTATGAACGCTAAAGCCCCGGATCACCGAGTGAAAGCTTCCTTTCTACGACAGACCAATTTGTAGTAGCGGTCGGATGTGAAAGTAGCAGTGGGAGAGAGCGGAGCGGAGCCAAACCAACAAATCCTCCCAACCCAAGCAACCTAACTATGTAATGTAACGTAACGTAAGTAATGTAATGTTTGAGTCGAGGCAACAACGTCCCTCTTCCTTACACTACACCGAAGCAACCACATTTACTGTTATGTGAGGAGCGGAGCCAGTCTCACTTTCACTCACACACACTCGAACCCTTGCCTTCCCAGCACTGTCCGTCCACCGTGCTCTCTCTCTCTCCCTCCGCTGAAATACGACGACTCCCACTCACAGCCACAATCTACATTCTTCTCTGAATATCTTTGCCATCTCTACTTATCTGCCTGCATCTGATATCCCTCCCGCTCGATGCACTTTCACACACCTTTCTCCTAATGTCGCCTAATAGACAAGGCTCTCTCTTTATTACTCCTGTCCTCCGCACATTTACCTAATACTACCCGTGCCTAGTACAGGAATATATCTGTCTCTATTGCACCCATTTCAAGGCGGGCACAATTTCTTCGCTCCCATTACCTTCCTAAAAGAGACAGCAACTAGGACAAAAAAATGTCTTCAGAAAACAAAGAGGGTCAGAGAGAGAGAGAGTGAGCCGACATCATTGTGGGCCACGGAGGAAGACAAAATATTTGGGAGAAAGGAGTGAGACGTTGTCTTCGCGACTCCCAGGGTGACACGGGCAGCGGATGGAGTGAGGAAAAGAGACACTGGCTCAAATCAGTTGACTGTAGTTAGGAGGGAGCGAGGAGCGGCAGTGTGTAGCACATGTAGCCATTAGCGAGCCTATGCTCTCTCTCTCTTGTCTAATGCCACTAGCGTGCGGACACAGACTAGGCCAACTACTGGGCTTCTTCTTGGCAGCCTCGGTGAGTGCACGGAGAGAGACTTGGGCTCAAGCGCATTCCATCAATGATTACCTGCATGTATTCATAACATGTACCCCCTCCTTGCCGATCCGCAAAAGCCACCGCGTATTTCGCACACAGCACTCTCGCTCACCTACTAACTCCGTTTTCTCCACGAACCACTCTCCCGCCTCTCACACCTTCCTTTACGCACTCACCGTTATTATTATCACTGTCTCCGCTAACTGACTATTGTCATTCGACTCCCCTCCCCGCCAACGCAAATCAAGTTCATTATTTTCTCTAAATACATAATTATGGCTACAGCCCCACTTTCTTTACACCTCCTGACCGAGACATCAATGACTTTGAGGAAACAAACCAATAAATTATGCAGGGTTTAGTGGATGGGAGTTTACTTCTGAGGAGCGAGCGGAGCTTATGAATAAACACGCATTCCTAACTTCAGGATATGCAATTTTTGCTAAACTACATTGACAGGCGTGTTTAAAACAAAAATATACATGCAATGCACCTAATATCATTTTAATTTAAGCCACCTTTCTGTCGTCCCCCTTTACTTAATATTTAATGAGCAGCAACATGAAATCATGGCTAATGAATTTTATTTCCCTTTTTCCTCACTTTCACCTTGGGACAATATTAATTATCAAACAAGTGTTCTCCGTCCAATAATAAACACTCGTACTACCTTGTTTTCTCCAATAATTTACGATGTTCTTTTTATAAGCCCTTTTAAATTTTCATTATGTAAACAATGGAGGCAAAAGCGTGTAATTGTGTTGCAGATAAGGTTCCTTCGCTTATTACACTATCTGTAATTAAAATAAACCCCAAGACTACTTTCTATATTATATTCCTAATGTAGCACGGCCTTTCTTACGAGAAGAACACAGGTTTTCTCAGAGCCTAAAGCTCCTACATAATTAATGCAATTAAGGATTTAGTAGATATTATGAAATGTTTACAAGTAGTAGTAGTATAACAGTAGTAGCTACCTACCTACCTACTTCTGTTTTCAACTTAATCGATAAAATTCATTTTTGATTCATTCGGAGCTGTGACCTAACCTAGGACTCTACCAGAAGGATAACTAACCTATTAAGTCTAACGCCCATATCTGAAAATTATAATTACATATTCTTTATTTTGAGGGCTAGCATTTGGCGTGACTGTTATAAGTGCGGAATGCTTGGCGAGGGCACACTAGACGGACGGAAGGCTTAAGTCCACAGCAGAAATGTATTACTTTTACAGTGTAAATTACACGAAATATTCCAGTCGACTTAAAGACGATTAATCTGAAAGGAGAGCAGATTATTCGTGAAGGTAAACAAGTTTTGTTTCACTGTCAAAATGGAATTGTCTCAAGCGGTGCATAAACATCAGAGCATTAGGGATAAGGGAGATTGAACAGGACAGTATTACACGCACTCGCTTAATGATACTGGCGAATAAAATGTCGTATGTAGCGTGACGCTGACGGTGACAACGGCAAACTCACTCTTACGTGACTTGACACTAACACGCAAATGACCATTTTGACATTCTATCACCTCAAAAATTCATCGGTTCCTAATAAAAGCCAGAGCAGGAGTCTAGCTAGCAGAGGCGATATGCAGAACATTTCATTCCATTATATTTAGCTCTGCGTAGGTTAGTTAGCTGACACCGACATGTTATCCTTATCCCTCCCCGTCCTTCTACTATACTGACTGACTGACTGACTATGCTATCTTCACGCTCTTTAATAGCTCTCGGCCACCAACTAACATTTTACAGATATTACAGCTGCTCTGCTTATAGCGATGGCATTTAGACGTCAAGTGGATTTGTCATCCTAAGCGAACTCCCATTGTTACTGATTAGCAGTCTTTCACCATTAAATACTTATTTGGTTATACACTATTTATGTAGACACTGTGACTACAGCTGCACCTGAATTATTCATAGCTGACTATTTCAAATTATAGTGATATGGTGGAAGTGCATTTCCATTATTAACACTTAACCCATGTTCACACTATATACATGTACCTACTGCACAACAATATCTCTTTGCATAGCTGAGTAGTACTAACCAAAAGTTTCCATAAATAACCTTGCATAAAATGAGACAATTATAACAGCAATTTGTAGTTTATGTTTCTTCCTCGCTTTATTAATTAATAACTCACAATGCATATTCCAATTTAGTTAGGTAAGTGAGATGGAGTGGAAGTACATCGAGTGTAGTATTCAGCTTACTTAGCAATTACCATGACTGTTAACACGTAGCCTAGTCACAAACGGTCAGAAGGTTTTTAGATAATTAAGGACACCAGCAAGGATTTTAATGCCGGGCGTCGTGAAATGGAGAACCATTTCTATTCCAATTTATTAATTACATAATGCATAATAGTAGCTCATTACTTGTCTCTCAAAATTTGAGATGTAATCAAAACAGACAAACCGAGAATGGACAGCCAAAAATAATGAAAAATATATTTATAAGACACTGGGGATTAGCATTAAAACCGCTACAGTACAAACTGGTGGTTGGTTACTACATAAATGAGCTTGAAACTCCTTTTCATCCCGAAAGGAACCAAAAGATCTTGGTCCGTAACATAAAACTCGCGTAAAAGGCATTCTATGACAAACAGTTAATAAAGCAATAAAATTGAAAGGTTCAATGCCATGGATGCTTGTAATATGCAGAAGGGTCAAAACCATTTTTGAAATGCAAATAATCAAAATAAATGTCAGAATTAACGATTTAGTCGACGTGGGTGATTTACGCCGCCCATGAATCCATTTTTTCATTAGTAATAGGCTACCTTGAAATGACTAAAAGTTCATTAAGTTTTGTCAATGGAGAGCTATGGTGCTAGGGAAAGGAATGTTTGATTTGATAAGCTCAACTTGGGTGAGCTAAAAGCAATTTGGTATTATCCGCTGACCTTTACATTCTCCACTGAAAGAAAACGCAGAATTGAATTACCAGTTAGCAAACGCGTGAGATTGCTCGGTAAATATTGAAAGCTGTAATGCTGTTCTTTAATTGTCTTTTCCAGTTTCTGTTTTGGTGGCTTTCCGGAGGACCGTCCTTCCAATAGGGTTTTACTTCAATAGGTGTCAACTTCCAAGGTGGACATTACCACGTTGTGACGTTGCGTACAGGTCGTTTGGTTTTGAGCGTAAGCTACACTATTGCATTTGTTAGTACTGTACAATTTCTCTGCTTTATTATGTTATGTTTATTTATTCTTAGCTGTGTACCGTACAATATATTAAGATTACCCGTCCCATTAATTAATTAAAAGAGTACAGTCATATTGACTGTGTGCAATCGAAAATAATGAGACTGCCAATAATAATTATCTTGTGTGTGCATACATATATGTATAAACACCCCACCCACAATATTTGGCAAACAGACGTGGGTGTACAAGAGAAATACTGAACAGGGTGGGAACTGGGAGCGCTATAAATTCTTATTAGAAAATTGCCTAACTATAATGTCATCTACCAATTATTGGGTGAGTAGGTAAATGGAATTGCGTTTGTGATGTGAGTGTGACCAATTCAATGGCCAAACATCCAAGCTTCGCAAATACGTTCCGAATTCCGATGAAGAGACATGTATCATGTTTGCCCAGTGTAATGCTCAATGCTCCTGAAAGCACTTTCGTGATACAGTCTCACAATATTTGGTGCATTTAGCTAGTGTTATTTGAAGCCACTTGGGCAGGTTATTTAGTAAACACATAAATACACTTAAATGATATTAGTAAAAAACATGTGCACCAGTCTCCAGTGCTAAGGATATTTCCTGGACTAAATAAATGCCTACCCGGTCTCAGGTGTTGACTGTTAACAGTGAAAGCAATTTCGTCCTTTGCTTTTCCAAGCCTTCATACTGTAAGAACTATAGACGGTAAACCTATTCTATAATTTGGCTGACTTGTCTGACAATAGCCTGACTGAATTACATAATTATAAGAATCTAGGCCAAGGAACAAAGCATAATATCATTGAAATAAACGTATTTATGCACGGATTGATAACTGTGTGCTACATAATATCGGCAGAATAATTTATTCAGACTTAATCACTGGGTGCACGGGAAACTGAGTGATTTCGGAAATCATGAATCATGTCAACCATTTAAGGAATGCTAAGAGGCGCAACAGGAATTCCATGTGCATAAAATTTGTATCACCACTTTAAATTAATAATATAATTGAGCACTGCACAACGCACCAATTTCTAGGCTAATATAATATTCAATTTGCATTTTAAATATTGAACAGGAAGTTGTGATTGTAGAAACATCTATTGTCATGCAGGAAAAGCCACTTATTGCAGTTCTTGAATATACCTCCCCATTGATATTTTAACAAGAACTTTAATCATTGCTTAAGTTTCTTAATTGATTTTGTTTTATTGGATTTAACTAGGCAAGTAGCTATTTTGACTAGCATATTTGCATGCTATTTAAATGAATCAGTCTGTAGATTAAATTCTTAAATCTTTAGACGTTTTCAATTTATTGCTGGTTACAACCGAAACCTTTCTTTCAACGTTTACTTATATCCAATGGTAGTCATTTGAACTTTTACTATCAAAAATTTTCACTTATATTATAATATTACTTATCAGAATATGGAAATTTGAAGAAAATGACTTTTTTCCAAAGAATCCAATAACAAACCGTACAGACTGCTGAAATAAAAAGAAATAAAATTTCTCCCCACAATGAGTTGAGGTAGCAAAAGTCAATACACATCGTAGTTTGCATTCAAATAATCCAAAGTATATAGACACTATCACACGTTGTCTAACGAGGAACACATTTTCTCACAGTTAGGCACCACAACAACTTTTCCAGGTAAATTGGAGTAACTGATTTTAGAATTTGAAGAACTTGTCTGCAGATTCCATGATCCACAAAATCCGCAAAAAATATCGAATTTACAAGGCTGCACTTATAATTAATTTCCGACATTTCATTTATTCCATGTTGTCCTTTTTCTTGAGTAGGCAATTAAAGTAGTGGCATGATTCTTGTTATGTATGTGCGCCAGATTGTAGTATTGAACTACTAAGATTCGTAAGTAGGAGATACCAAATAATGCAACCGAGTAAATTGGGTTTTTTCGGGGATCTCGAGGTATAAGTATCTCCGAAATCCATGGAATCCGCAGGTGAATTCTTCAGTTTCAGTTTCTGAAATCAGCGACCAGTATTAACCCGGAAAAGGTTGGCTATGAACTTAACGCAAAAGGTTTCCCTTGTAAGTTTAGAAGCCAGGGAATGAAAATGAATTTCATCGGTATTATGACATGGCTTTGACTGAACAATGAATGTAAGAGGATGTTACGTCAAATAAAGAACAAGACACAATAGATTGTAAAAGCAAGGGAGTAGAAAATTGCATTATTATAAAATTAGATGATCCCATAAAGCAGTTGCCACCTCTTGGAATTTTTCAATGGATTATATTAGATTGCTTGGGATGAGCGGAAGAATATTGCACAGCGTTTCAAGTGAGATATTATGTGAGAGTGAACTCCGTGCCAAGGTGCTCTGCTCACCCACGCTCACGGACCCACAGTTCAATCCTGTTTCCTTTACTTCAACTCTCATCTAAACAAGACTGTACTTAAAACAACGAAAATTGTATGTATAACGCCAGAGTTGACTTAATGCTACGCCCTTTTCTATCTCATATACAGATACTCATACATATCAAAAATTCTGTACTATAGACGCATACAGTACGGACAAATTATCACAACACATTTGGATGGAATGCAGCATGCATGCAAACAGAAGTAAACCGTTACAACGTTTGAAAAAGGAATTTACACATAAATTAAACGTAAAATGAAGAAAATAATCTTAATTCGTAGTGAGCAATAAAAGCATACTATGTTGAGTGAGATTGTAGTCATCCTGTGCAGAGCATCTCATTAATCTCATATGATAACATAACCCTGCGTCCCTAAAATACATATGTGTATGTATTGTATGTAGTATGTATGTGTAATACAATGTCTGCAGTAGTAATAGCTTTAGAAAATTCCCACATTCGCTTATACTATCTGTACTTATGTAATCTTATCTTTGTGTGTCTAAAGAGATAGAAAATGAAAATGATGTTGTTGAAATTGGTTAGCTAGTATAGCTAGTAAGTTAGAGATAGCTCATGAAGCTGAGGAATGAGGGAGAGGCAAAGGAAGATAGCATGAAGCAGAGCAGAAGTGTGTGAGTAGAGAGAGGCACTTGTCAGTTGTCAGGTGAGATTGGACTTACTAAATATCTGTACATGGAGATTGATAGAGATAACTGGAAATGCTTTCTATCTTCTGCAGATGCAATAGTACTGACTTTTACAAATAGATAGAGAATCTTTTGTGCATTGCTTGGAAAATTGTGGATACATTTGCGTATTAAAAGATGTTCACTTGCATCCTGTATGAGTTGAGTGAGGGAGAGTGGCTTTCTGAAGGCGTCTTCTCCGATCTGCTATTATAGCAGAGTAGTGCGAGACGGAAGGGAAATTGACTTGGGTTGAGTGAGCTAAAACAAACGAAGCCAAGTATGTAGTGAGGGAAAGTAAAGTAACCCAAAGTAAAGTGAACTAAAGTCATCCTCATAGTTTTGAATGTGTTGAGTGAGAAGAGAGAGAGAGGAGTTATCTTTTATTCAGCCTATAAAATGGGACATAAATTCCATTCAATTCCTTGTATTTTTCGCCTCTTGTGTCGATTGATCAAACAGATAAAAGGAGAGTAGGATGTCGATAGCTGTGATGGGATGTTATGCGATGTGTGTTTGCCTAGTCCCACCACTATTACATCCACACAGACACACTACATATTCAATACACACTAACCTACCTAAGCACATAAAATATACACAATGGAAGGCCTAGTACAAAGACACACCGTAAAAACTCCCTTCAGCCCCCATATAATATATCGAAAAATAATAATATTTGAATAAACAATGATAATTTTAGACTGCCAAGAGGTTACAAATTGAGTAACTAGTCATATTTATTAGCATTTATTATGCTTAATTTATTATAATTTATAAGGTCAGTATTCTAGCTACTATGAAATTAGGTATAAAAACGTATTTCCGAAATAAACTATGCAAAAATTCCTAATTTTATATGTTAAGCCCGTAGGGCAGTAGTGAAGCTTTCAGAGTAGCAATAGCTATGTCAATTTCAAATATGCAGAGCGTTGAGGAGACAGAGTAGGGAAGGATAGTTAAATACTTATATAGTGAGAAACCAAATTCTTCCGTAGTGCAATCCAATCCTGACATAAAGGGATGTTCAGTTGAGTCAGCTCAAGGGTGTACATATGAATGTATTTAGGTATCTAAGTAAGTGTTGGAGTTGAAAGGAGGGAATGAAATCAGCCGACGTTCCTCCTCAAAAAGGCTGTAATGTAAAGTAATGGGATGTAATGCCCATGTATTTGTGTGTAATGCAATGTTATGTTATGTAATGTAATGCAATGGAGAGAAGTGAGAGTCGGAAACAGAAATAGCTGCGATAACCGTTCGAATTTCTTTGCCTTTCTTTCACTTTCACCTATCAACTGCAAAATCTAGTCACTTATTGCAACTTTACTTTTAGTTTTACTTTGACAAAAAGCTTCCTCTGTTTGTCTTATCTAATCGTAAGCTTTTCGAAAGCGACTCTATTTGTGTATCCCGGCTCCTCCATCCAACCGTCGCATACTTACACACACATAGATAGAAGACATGTGTATTCTCCTCACAAAAGGGGTTACCACCTGCCTTTGTAATGCCATTTCCCCCAATCTTATCGCTAGTTAGTATTGTGCCTTAGGTGCACTGTACTCAACTCTACACTCCCAAACAAAGTTACTGGATAAAGAAATGGAGAAAAAATTAAATAAATATAAAGCCATATTAGTGGACACTTTTACACGATGCTCAAAGAGTTATAGAATTTTTCTCTCTTGCGAATGCAAATACAGAGACAAACGCTTTCTCAGAAAGCATATTTGCATAGAACAACTGAGTTGCGTACTGCATGGTAGTTACGCTCAACAATATTATAGGTTCCTGTCTATTTGTCTATTTGTATTCATATGGAACATAAAAGGTTCGGATTTTTGTTTGCCCTCCCATTAACTAACGAACAGCGTTAAGGTCACCGGCATGCACGCAGTAATATAATAACCATTTACTTGTTTTATCCATCTTGATTTCTGTAAAATTCCGACTTTAATTTGAAATATTTATTTATTATTTATTAAGGAATGACGCTCCCCTTGGGCATTAGCCCATGGAGCCAAAGTTTCATTTTTACATCACTTGTCAATAC
>JABASI010000945.1:0-30044 GCA_019776505.1 Tomocerus nigrus
CCATTATACCTGGGCCTTCCTTGAATACTTGAATTCTTTTCGCATAATAAGGAAAAAATAGTTAGTAGTTGATTTGATAATAAAATAGTATATTATTTATAATATACATTGTATTGTATGCTGCATTGCTACACATTCCTTGTATTCTGTCTGCATGTACTTCTTTCTTCTGCCTATGTTGTTATTGAAATATTATATTCTATATAGTGAGTTAGTTGCTTTGCTAAGAGGGTTTTATACTAGTTAAAACTTTAAAAGTAATAAGTTATAGAAATGATGATGATATGTTTATGGTTATTAAGTATTAAAAGATGTACGTACGCTGACTTGTAATTGTAAAAAGTGTGGTTGTGGTAGTAGTGCCCGAAGGGAATCACCTGCTAGTAATTGTTGCGATTTAAATATTTTAAAGTACTTGTTTCTGATAGTCTTTTAAACAGATTGATAAGTTGCGCATTTTAATATTTTTAATAATGAATGATTACAATAATGTGGCCTCAGCAATCTGTAAGTTAATGCAAAAATCTAGACAAAGACGTTTCGATGAAGTTTTTATTTGTAGGTTTTATTTGTATTTTTTCTGAGTTTCAAAGTTCAGATTCAGATTAGATTGTAGGTACATGTATGTACACATATAATGGATCAATAGGTCATAGATCTGTGTAATTTAATTTGGTTGAAACGTTTACTGGCTTTACTGCTTTACTGGCAATATTCTAACGATATATCTGAAGTAGTATCTACCTAATGTAAGATTATTTACCGACATAGATGTATTGTATGTACATGCTGCACGAATTTCTGTAGTTATTTTGTTCAGTTTGCAATATAATTTGACAATATGATGATGATGTCAATATTCATTTTTATTAAAGCTCTACAGCTGGCAGCTACAGCTACTATATACTTCATCAGTGACGGCTGGCCTGTAGTTTTTTACTTGGTGGTTCGTGTCCCTTCAGAGAAGATATACAAAAGTGTACATGAGGTTTTTGCCAATTGAATTGACGGTTCTTTCCCAGATTAGATTTGGCTTTCATGTATGAAAAACTTGGAGAAATTTTTATCATACAAACACAGTTCTATTGAATATTATTGGTAACTCATGCATTTAGCAATTAGAGGAGTAGCTGGACATTGGGCCAGTGTGTGCGTGCACTGTTTGATGATTAATGATGATTTGTCAATTACAAAGATTCTCCATGTCCCCGTTTGGTTTTTTTTGAGATGTTAAAGGAAATAAAGCAATCCGTTGTAAAATCAATGAGATAAAAACGGAGTGTTTGATTGAGGTACCTACAGCATTATATTCCATGTGTTTGTAATGTTTATAATAATGGTATGAATTGGTATGTAAAATTAAATACAATTCTTGTTGTCTTATTTGATTGGGTAAGCCTAAAAGCTTTTTATCGTCTTAGTTTTCATGATCAGGACAAAAAACTTCGGTTTTTTAAAGCTGCAGGTAATATTAATATTGTGTTAGAATTGTTAGATGGTGGATATTAAATGGGAGTTAGGATCCATCGGCTTCGGCAGGTTTTCATTTACCAGGTACATATATATAAGAGAAGAGAACTTTAAATACTGCACATAATTAAAAGGCAGGCAGGCAGGGAATAATATTTTCGCATGAAGGAAGTTACGTGGTCAGCTGGTTATTAAAACGAAATGAACTATGAAGAAGATGATCATGCTTTTGTGACGTGACTAATACATGTCAGACGAGATGAAACACCTTTTTATGGTTTGAATTCTGATTCTCATCTATCTGTATTATAGAATATACTCTCTGTGATATTCCTCTCATTCTGCTCCCTATTGTCTCTTGTTCTAAGTTTGAGCCATCCTCCCTGTCTATCCTCCTTTCTAATTTCAATGCTTCTTCTGTCTTCTCCACTGGTGGATTCCCTGTGGTCAAGAAAAACTAACTACCTCTTCAAAGCTTTTCTTATCTATATTACAATAGGTAATTGCAGTTTCACATAACAAATAGTAATGATGGAGCATGTTCTGCTGTATATTATTATCTCTTCTCTAGAACTTAGAACACAAGAATGACCATATCTCTATTACTTCTGGCAATGACCATTCTTTCGGGCAACCTAACAGTGTGCATCTTGCGTCCACGTTATGGTTTATTAGTAATTTGCTAAATTGTAAATGCTAGTGTTTTAATATCGTACATGTGTGTCTGCATGCATATGATTGGGTGTTAGAGTGTGTTACATATATTGCGTGTGAGAGAGACAGTAGAAGACTAGGTTCTTGTTTCATGTGTGTAGTTTGTATGTCTTCTGGGTATGCGTGTATCCATGCATCTCTGATGTAAAGTTGTGGTTGATTGTGTGAGCAAGCTCTAGGCATCACACTATGTTTACAGATGCTTTTGTACTTTGGACAAAGTGTACAAAGCAGGTATTTTTTCTTTGCGTCACAAAGTTAGATTGGTTTGCAGAATGAGATTGTAAGTGGAATCGAAGGAACGAAGATCAGAACCAGCATAGCAACAGATGCAATGAAGATATAGAAAGATAGATAAGTGAACTAACCTTTGGCTACCTTTCTCAACTTAAGTTAGTAGGGTGCTCTGTCCTGTACATTGCCACTTGCCAGCGAGAGTTACATGTAAGTAACCCTTTTCATAGCCATTATAGGTCAATAATTTCTTTAGCGAACAGGTGACAGCCTCGCTGTAACAAATCATTCATTCACACACTTCATTGACTTCATCAATACTCAAATCATAAATGTTACTTGAATAATAAATTGGCCTAGGCTAGGGTTGGGCTCTGGGCTGCCCCAAGTAGGTAGGGTCAAGTCTACTGCTAAATGAGAATAAAACAACTCTTATTCCATGTCTTGATGGTTGTGCTCTACCGTGCCAAGACACGATCCGCGATACCACACTCACTGGGATTTTTCTTACTCAAGTGTCATTTTCCATTGCATTGCATTCACAAGGCAAGTTCGCAGAATTACTGCTAGCTGCAACTCTACATTTTATGCACCATAGAGCACCCAGTCTGCATAATTTTATTACAGTATTCTACTTTTCTGGGTATATAATTTATATGAGTAGGTATATAATATGATATGCCATGCCTGTCGGTCCGGTAATACAGATATTCGTCAAAAGTTGGCGATATTAGTAAATGGAAATGGCAAATGGGTTTTCTTTCTTATTGTTTTTGTTCCACAGATATATAAAGCAAAATTATTGATTTTGGCTACTTTTTGCAAGTAACATAATTGTGTGTGGATAATGGAATGCCCGATTGCTCTTTGAATTTTGTGATGTGAAGCAAAAGCAATTATTTTTATACATGCTACAAATAATGATTTGCTAGTTAAGCAGTTCATTGCTGTCTTGTCTTGTTGCTTCTTTAAAAAAAGTTTACAGGAATTTCTTTCGAAATACTGTTGCTAACACTTATGAGATTTTGTATACAAAACTTAAACGTAACTTCACCAAATGGCAAATGACATCCTGCTGAGAAACAGGACAGGCGACGATTAAGTCTAGAGTATTTCGTTGTTTAGTAATAAATTCTGGTGCTTGCCATATACATGATTAATACCAAGACTGAAAATACTTTCTGGATAGAAGATGAGAGGAAGGAAGTTTCCTGACTTCTATCCTAAAGGCATACTCAAAGATGGATTTGTTTGTGACATTTCAGATTTAACCTTTGCTGCATGGTTTCAAAACAATTGGCCTACATAAATAAATGCAATACATAAGTAGGCATACATGCATAAGTACATTTACTATGCTAGGGATTCTAAAAGTTATGTTACGTACTTACGGCATATTTTCAGGTGCTCCATATACTGTCTATGCTACTCTACTTACTAGATCAGTAGTTGTAAGTGAAAGTGTATGTAATCTCAATTGTTTTAAACTCTTTTATAGGTTTTGTAATGGGAATAATTGATTCCTGAATCATAAAATCATACCGTGTTTTGACTCTCGATATAATTTGTAGGTGTTAATGTATTGGTATGGGTATTGTATTGTATGAGTATAGTATGGTGTGTAAAGTAGTATGAAGTGAATATACGTACACTAAACAGTAAATACTTGTGTAGTTGTGTAGTGTAAGTGTAGTTGTAGTGTTGTAGTTGCTGGATAGTTGTTTTTGTGGGGTTTTGCAATTATAAAATCAGCATACTTAGGGCTTGACTAATTTCAAGAGAGAGAGAGAGAGAATGGCCACTGTTCAAATAAATACATAATATAGCGCAAATAAAATATTTAGTGGTTGTGGTAAGGTTACGAATCGCACAAGAATTATTATTAGCTATAAACTTTTCATGTGCTTGAGTAGCTTGAGATTGGAACAATTATCGTTTGCATCCATCCATATATGGACTGAGTTGAATTATGATGACTGTTTAGTCTTCTAAATAAAAAAATTTAATTGAATTTGGGCACACTTGGAAGAGTTTTCATTCAGGACAATCTGCATACAACAACATGCACGGTGACAGTGAAGGGAATATAATAGAGAGGAATGCAATGATAGGATCCTTTATCAATAATCTCTAGAGACGAGGTGTAAAGTAAATTAGCTGTCTTGTATGCAATTCAATTTTTATGGTACAACTTCAATCAAGCAGAATGATATCATTAACATTTATACAGCTACGAACATAATTTTTAAACTTTTGGCTAGCGTGGCTTTTAGACACTCTAGATTTTTGTTGGCAGAAATACAAAATGCAATGTATTAATAAAACATGACTAGTTATGTTGAGGTTAAGAGTATCGTTATCTTTGTTCACTTCACTCAATCAACATCGACATTCAATAAGGGAACTGAAGGAGAGAAAAACACTTACATTGCATTACATCATTTACACAATGCTATTATTATTGGTTTATCATTTTTTATGTGCTCAGTGGAAGAAATCCGATCCGGACGGACTTTGAATGAACTGAATATCAACAGAATGCTTGCCTCATCCTTGCTTTACTGCTGTGTTTGTTTAATGTGCACCAGATCAGTCCTCACATCAGTACATATCTATGTCTATGCATGTACGGAGAATTCAGATGATCACAACATTCGTATTGGTTGGATACTGGATATTATTTTATAACAAATATACCTACCTAACCACATTTGCACACTAATTATGCTAATAATTAATTGCACGACATAAGCAAGCAATAATAAATACTAAGCCACCACAAGCACAAATAAATATTAAATAAAAAAGAATGCTTAAGTATGTTCACTAAGATTAGATATTTTTAACAAATGATGAATATATTTTTATTAACATTTAGATTGTTCGATGGAACTCGTTGACTTGTCTCGTATGCATACGATAGAATATTGTATGTAATTAATAACTTAATTGAAAGGAGGTCTCATCTGTTTAGATTTGACTTTTTTTATCTACTTACTATGATTGTTGATTACCGAACGAGAATGGGATGTTAATAATCTGATGTTCATGCATAGGAAAGTAACGTGCGTTATGGCATCTTATTTTAGCATATAGAGTGACATGTCAGGATTTCCATTTACACATCGTTAGTTTACTGTTCACAGATCTGTATCTATTCTAGGTCTGCTTAGATCGACGTGTAATTTTCTGTAAGAAAAACAAGGGATTTTCCGACTGCTTTTAAATCGTTTAAAATCCACAATTACAGCTAATTGTGATTGTGAAGTTGTGAGTGCAATGTTATTGAAAACAACTTTTCAATGGCAATAAAAACAATATTGTTTCATAGTATTTTTGCAATCCAATCATTATAAATGAGATCTGCAGCTCAGCTCCGACATTATTCCCCAGTTTTGCAGATTGTGGTGGTCCGATCTGTGAAGTCTAAATCCAACCAAACTGCAATTGGAAGTTTAAATGTAGTGATATGGCACGTAAAGCTGCGGATATAGAAGATAGAGTAATAGACTTAACATTTATCTGCGGTAAAATACGATCGTTCTACAGTACTTCTACTTCAGTTAACTCCAAGCCATTTCAAGTAGTATCTGTAAACATCTCTATTATTTAAAATGAGTAAAAAGTAAAAACACCATGCATGCATCCAACCGAGAGACTGACTGCAGCATGGTATATTGTGATAAAGTGAAAGAAGATCGCCGCATAGGCAATTAAATGACAAGACCATACAATTATCATCTCCTCTTTAGCAAGTGAGATTGAGATTACATGGAAAACAATTGAGTTTTAGAGGCCCCATAGTGGTAGACGTGAGTTGAGAGGAGTTCTAATTGTAATTACGATGCGATGATGCGATGTGGTATTGAGTGTAAGTGAGGTACCTTATTACAATAACAAACTGCTGCGAGTTGCGGTTGTTGTTAGCTAAGAGTTGTCGATAGATAGTGGAGTGTCGTTTGTGCTAACCGGTTGCATGCAGGTTAAAAAGGTTTTGAGTTTTGTGTGATTATCAAGTAGAATACTACTGATACTGAATCTGGCATAGTACATATAATATGTGGATGCACTTAATTTACTTTTAATGCTCAAAACCGTAGAGCAAAGTTCAATTTGCGTAAATAGGCAAACATTAGTCAAATATTTTAGCTAATAAGTAATCAGTTGCTTTTTGAATTCGAGTTACCTTATCGCATACGTAATGGTCTTCATGTTGGCCTCAAACGATAGAAATAGAAGCTCGTTTCTCGAAAAAACATAATTCTTACTTAATATCTTAACCAAATGCAATTTGACAGTTTTCTGGTGGTCACAAAGAGTGCGTCATGCTCCAGTACAAACAAAGCTAAGTATTAGTAATTTCAAACCAGCAAATAAAAGCATTAGTTCCAGTTCCAGAGTAAGTAGTTCAAAGTTCAGACGGTTTGAACGTGCACAAAAGACAAAAGTGCTAAAGTCGTGACATTGAGAAAACTTCGTAAATGGGCATATAATATTTCAGTATTAGTAGTATTACTATATTTACTTGGGTAATGTTTTTCCTACGGTATTACATCATTCTGTATTTTTGTAGTGGAACTTAAAAAGAAGCAGCCATGCTCTAGTTGGTAGATATCATGGTTACCTCGTGAGAACCGCAACGAGACTGAGACAGAACAGAAATGAAAAACTGTTCTAGTCTTCTAGTTTTCTAATGAAGAGTTTCTCTGTTGTGCTGCAATATTCGTATATGCTTTCCTTACTTTCCTACAGGATATGATATTATAGGGTATAGAGCAATAAAGCATATTATGTTCACGTTTCACGTGCAGATATAACATTTGGTAATGTCTATATTTAAGTTTTGTGCATTTGGAATGGTGTGACATGGGCATTGGATGGCATGGCATTGCAAAATATAGTATGGCTGCAATGGAATGAAATACAGCTGAGAGAATAAGCTAAAACCGGAGTTCAGATGTTCAGTCAGAGAACTGAAGTAAGTCAGAAGTAAAATTATCCCTCAAGTAAATAATATGTGTCTCTGTCTACTGAAAACTACTAACATAACACATGTAGATGTTACATAGGCTAAGTATGTGTGGTGTAGGAAAGTATTGATGAAGATATGAACACTGTACATAGTTCCTATGTAATACTCCTCAGCCTCACAGCCCTCTCATCATCTTCAATGGCAAATAAACACACGGGACGTGAAAGAAGTTAATATGGTTTTACAATAGCCACTTCATTATATCAACTATAATGTAATAGAAGAGTGAATAGATGTTGTTGCAGGATTTGTATAGGAAGGAGGGGGACTATCTAGTATTCCTATGAATAAATTACCTAACTAAACTATGTATGAAACTTAGCATTATAATGTGCATTAAGTAAGTCTAGGTATAGTTATGTTAAATATTCACTTCAATCACTTCGGTAGTGTGTATCTACAAAATGTAAGGCAACTCGGGCAGCTCAGCTCAGTTCACTGTAGATTCCCAATTGGCTCACACATCACATGTGCTACTGCCACTCATTCTCTCTTTTATAATATCTACCAGTTTCGTTATGTAGCTATTAGCTCTAAGCTCTGTAATTTTCGGCGATTTCTTTGTATGTAACAACGTTTTTCATTTCGCTCACTCAAAAATTCCCAGTACTAGTCTACTACTCATCATTATCACAATATTCTATGAAATCAGAACGGTGCAAACAAAAGTGAGATAATAAGTGTGAAGAGCAAAAAGATACTCCTCTCCTCTCTCATCACAAATACAGGAGCAGAGCATACAAGTGGACATAGCTACAGTAGATAATAGGAATAGGAGGCAGCCCCAAAGTCAGTTGCAGTGCATTGCATTGCAGTGAACAGAGATTTTGTTGGGCATTCGTCTCACAGCGTCCCTAGTTTTAAATCTTCCTAGTTTTTGCTACCCGTTTTTTACCGTGCTAGTTTGCTTGGTCGTGATGTGATGCATTTATTGTTAGCTCTGTGGGAAGATTCTGTATAACTACTTATTCAACATACTAACTACTACTGCACTGGTGGCTGTGGGTACTTGAGAAAAGAAGTCGTCAGGGACGAATTATATAACTTTTGTGGCGTGGAGAGCGTAGGGTGCTTGTTCATTTTGGTTTTGTTAGCCCTTTACCTCACACTCACCCTTTTCGTCTAACATAAAGGGATGCTGTAACATTTCTACACTTTTTCGTTATAAACACATTTAGACAACCCGAACAGTAATCCTGTGATTCTCAGTGACGGGTTTTGTGGATGTTTGTATTTTGTACTTGTACGTGAGCTTGACAGCTTCCATCAGTTTTAGTGACTTTGTTCTGTGAACAAGCAATCTGTCTGGGATTTAGTTTTCACGAAGAATAAACGAAATTCTTGCGTGAGATTTGCTACGTTTACGCTACGTACAAAGGGATATAAAAGGAAACCATACCATATTCCTAAGTATATAGAGGAAGAAAGCAAAATGAGTCGAAATCAACTACAGCCACAACGCAACAATAGCAATCGCCGTAGCAGAGTAAGATTTTTAATAAACCCTCTTTATGAAGTCACAAGTAATAAGTTATCCATTGAATTTGTTTAGAAGTGTATTTATTTTTTAGATAGTGTCATTTTGGATCATTTTATGGATCTAAATAGTGTCTCATTTTGGTATATTATATAGCTAAAATATTCTTTAAGTTGATGTTGAGTTGTATTTGTAACATAATTTTTGGGCTACACTATGATTGATCTTCGTTAAATTGATCCGGTAATCAGTTATTTGACTCAACATCGATAAGTGTTAATGTTATTATTGCCTTCTGCTAATAATGTATGTTAGGTATGTTATGTATCTCATAGCATACATAGCTGTTTATTGTTATCTTGCATAGTATTATGTTATGTTAGTTAAATATGTAGCAATGCTATTGGGGACGGGTTATGTATGAGTTATTAGTTGTGATAATATTATTTGCATGTTTGGGATCGACAGAAGCACAGAACGGGCATACATCAGTGTCAATAAATTGTTCGTAATTCAATAATAAGCTTATGGTTTTGGCATTAGGTTTTATGATTCATACTTCCAAAGTTCCAATATCCAAACATAATAGTTCAATTTGCATACCTAATCCATAATGACAATTGTGCGCAGTACCTACTGTTAACTTTTGTTCTGTTCTGATGTACATTACCGCAACCCCAACCTAAAAACTATATAGCAATGAGTATGGGGGCTAGTCTCTGTCACTGCTCGATAATTTCACTCTTTAAACTCCAAATTGATGTTATTATGGTAAGATCATTGTTATTTGAAAAAAGCATATGATTCATATTCCTGGGCACATGAGAGACATACGATAATAAAATAACCGATGCATGCCCCGGATCCTGAATCCAATGTAATTGTACAAAATCAAATGTCGATGATATAAAACAACATGACGCATTTGTAAATTTTTAATCATGATTGTTTTTCCTAGGCTGAATAGTATGTTACTGGAGTTCTTAAAGTGCAAATTGTCGTTGTTATGTATAGTAAGAACAATAGTGTTGATTCGGTGTTTACGCTTTGACATGATTATTTGAAGTTTTGAAGTTGTTTACTAGACGTATTAATGAGTTTGTCAACCTTTTCGTGGTCAGAACACGCGCTCGTGGTATATTAACTGGACAAACCATGTTAAATTGTTTTGCTTACAGTTCATGGAGAAAACTGACTGAATGCAACAAAAACTGTAGGTTAAGGATTTTGGCATCCGGTTATAAAAGAATATTTTGGCAATTGGCGCTGCTTGGTTTACATGTAAAAAGGCGAATGTAAGGGATATCAACTGTATAAGGCAAAAATTAAAAAATTATCTAAGAATTTTTGGCCGACTAAGTTTTAATTATTAGTCATTATTATCATTAAAAAATTATTTTATTATACTAATGGAGTTTGTAAGCAATTTAATTTTTCATTGTTTGTGGTTTCTCGTATTTGAAATTCAGATAGATATGTACGACAACAATAGGTGTAGAATCTTCTTACGCCTAAGGGACAAAACAAATCCCTTAGCAGCTTTCCCTTATATGCGGATAGTGACTGTAATGTACAATAATAATTCAGACATTGACGTAGAGTAGAGTTTGAGAATTTGCGATATTATTATGTAGAATTTTAAGTGTACAGTGTAAAGCATGGTATAGTATTGTTCCTATATGCAAGTTATTTAGCCTTGTAAGTTTTAGTGGTAACAAATACCAGTTTATCTCTGTTTGTGACGTATTACTGATAGTTCTGCGGGTACTACAATATACGTCAAGTCAAACATGATACATGTACAAGAAATCGTTTATGTTTGATGTGCAGGCAGGTTAGTTTATGCTAGGATTAGGGTTACAGTTGTATAGTAAACAATAAATAATATTCTATAGGTCACATCATGTATGTGGTGTATCAAAAACCCGTTAGTAGACATATAAAAAGTTAGATAAAAGTTGAATTAAGTTGCTACACAAGAACTGCCGTAGATGCACTACTGCAGTGTTTAATTATTTAGTAGGAAGTAAGTAAAAGCCGGTCTACCGTTCTTTGCATTCTGGCTGGACGATCTCATACGAATGCAAATTAAACTTTTGATTTTGTTTGTGAGAGGGAAGGCTGAAGGAAGACTTTGCAGCTCTCTGAATCGCAATTTATTTAGATGAGATTTTGACTTCAAAACTTAAAATTATAACATTTCATTAAAAAACTGAAATAGATGCTTGAGAATTGAGAAACAAGTAAATGTACATAATCATGGAATTGGAATAATTTTCCATTTTGGTCTGTGTATAGCTAAAGACAATGCGTTTGCTTTTATGTTGGCAGTTAAATAATGTCCTATTTCAAATATGGATTGTCGGCAAGTAAGGTTAATATACGTGTGGTTTGGATTGGAATGTAATATTTATAAAAGACATCATTTAGTATTTACCCTTGTTACATTACGAGTAGTGAAGTGAATAAAATGGGAAGTGATGTTGAGTGCTGAGAGAGACTGTTTTCGCGATAAGCAGATAAATAAGTAGCAACATCAGCACGGAAATGACATAAAATACTTGAGTTGAAGGAGACTTGCATTATATTATTGGACTTTGTAAGCCTAGTCAAGTCGATAGTCGAGATGTGTAAGCAAAAATGCACTAAAACGAGTACAGCAGCAGGGTAAACATTACTTATTACTTACAAATGAAGGTACCTCGGAGCATTTTTAATAGTTTCCCTTTGTTTGTATGCCAAAATAAATTAGGCTTCAAATAAATATTGAAATGTAGTTTGAAAGAGGTAAAGAGATACCTAAAGTATTTTTACGACTTTTCGTTAGATTGAGTGCCTGCATTGATGCTATATTAATAATAATTACTATTCTTTATAACCTCTTTCGGTTCGGTATGAAATGGATGACGGTTGGTAAGCGAGGATAATTTTTGGTATTTTGATATCTATCTCTTTTTTTTCCTACTGCACATTACCTGCTCTCACCTTTATATTATGAAATTCTATGCATGGTACTCACTCACTTTGTCACATTATTGTGTACGTATATTTAAGTATGGAAACAAGAAATACGAGTAACTTTTATATCCTGGCATCAGTTCCAGATCAGTGTCATATTTTAGGTTTAATTTGGCTATACAATTCTACACTCTATACTTTACTATATAATATGGGTATTTATATGTAGAGCAAATAAGTAGGTACGTAGGTCTAAATGGGATCGGATAGCAGTGAAATAAAAATGATTATCATTTACTTTTTATTGTTATTGCCGGTTTATGTGTAGTTGCAGTTAGCCGAAGTCAAAGCATGTACATGTCATATAAAAATTCAAGATAGTTGTTGCCATAATATAGCAAGTTTACTTATATAGGGACACATATTAACACGTCATTGTGTAAGTAAGAGTAGAGTGTGCTCGGATACGGCGGAACACGATAGCTGTAGTCGCAATCACCTTATTACTTACTTGTTAGTATTAGCACCGATGGTCGGTCGATGTTGACATTGGGGATGCGGTGATGACCATGACAGAAACCTCATCTATGCACATGACTGTGTAATGTACTACATAGGTAGGTCGGTAACTATATTGAGTGAGACTATTGACGGCTGATTACGGCTTAGTAGAAGGAATGTATTATTCAATTGATAGAAAGCAGATACATTTGGTTAGCTCAGAATACAATACAATCCAGTTATAAATGAAAATGAAGTTCGTGTAACTACAGAATAATCAATGGAATTAAATTCGTCACCCTGCCCTGTAATAAACCATTGCAAATAATAGGGTGACTAATCGACTAATTGTTTGACTAATGAATTAATTGTTCCGAGGAGCATGCTTGCTGGTTGTTTTTTTAATCAGCTCTCGATAAAGGAACATATTATTCAGTAGCATGAATTAGGGCTTAATGTAAATTGAAATTAAAGTTTGTAATATTTATTCATATTTCCTGAGCATGAAATGAATTTTTGCAAAGACCTTCATGGTCCTTCACTTGTTTGCATTGATTTCTATATTATTGTTCTCCTCTATTTATTATCCACTTCAAATCACTACATAATACATGCATAAACTTTGATTTTCAGATGTATGGATTTAAAAATCCAATTCAGTAAGGTACCTACCCTTCAGTCACCCTATTCATGTGTTTGTAGCACAGTTCAATCAATCACAACACAACTCACAAGTAGGGCCGTTATGCACTTTGGCTTTGTCATATCGAAAAAAACAATTTCTTCCTTTTCCCAACGACTTTTTATCTCCTAGCAATGCAATTAACGAATAGATGATTAAATGCAACTTGGCACTTGGCATAAACAAGTAAAACTCCAACCAAGCCCCTCCATGGAAGTAGGTTATAAAAGCAGTTAAAATTGGCAAGTTTAATTATTCTAGTTTTGCAAGTAATATGGCAATTATAGTGTAAAGCACGAGCTGAGGATTCAGCACTCCAGATTATGCAACATAGTAAATCTGCAAAGTTGCAATGCTTTATTGTGGTGTTAGATATATTTAATATAACTGTAATATAATACCCAGTGGTAGGCATAATTGTCACTTTAGCACAAGTGGGCATAATCAGTGTCGAATTGCAACCTTTAAAGTCTTTCCATTGTGTTTGCTCGCGGTGAATCCTATACAAAGAATGGAGTGGAGGCAAATGTAACAAAGGTAGGTTGTCTGTAGTAGGAATTAGGGAAATCGTAATTGTTTTAGAGATAAGTGTAGTGAATTGCAGTAGAACGGTGTGTGTTGGACTGTGACAAGAAATGCAGCAACCATCGGCTGTTAACTTAGGAAATACAAACAAACCGTCCATTGTCGTCATTCCTTTTGTAAGAATATCGGCGGATCCTCTGTCCAAAGTATCTCTTAAGGCTTCACAATGCTATCATCAGAATGTACATAACGCATGCTATCACCAGAATCAACACAACGTTCCATATCATCAGAATCAGCCCACGACGACATGCTTAGTTCGTAAACCTTCATCAATTGTCGTCATTTCTTTTGCGAGGCTGTCTGCGGAACCTGTGTCGAAGGTGTCTCTTAAGGCTTCACAATGTCATCAGAATGTACACAACCCAAGCTTGGTTAGTTCCTGTAATTACTAGAGCTGTAATTCATTAGCTAAATATGTTAAAGACGTGTTTACGAACTATATTTACATTTGCACATAATATGCAATGGAAATTGTAATGGCCATATGAAATTAGCTTATCGCATTGGATTAAGCATTTACGCATTAGATACATACGTTCGTTAAACACTTGCAAGTTAATATTTACTAAATGTTATTTTCTAGCCTAACCCTTCCTTATCACACTTATCACTCGATTTCCTCCTTATCAGTTTATTATATAGGTAGTAAATATTAATTTGCATTATAATTAGGGATCTACGTCAAATTTTCTCACCGAAAGGCAAGTCACCGAATACAACACACCGAAAACACAACTCACCGAATCACAACTCACCGAAAATACAACTCACCGAATTAAATCTAACCTAACCTAACCTAAATTAACCTAACTGA
Source organism: Tomocerus nigrus (assembly GCA_019776505.1). Lineage (NCBI taxonomy): Eukaryota > Metazoa > Arthropoda > Collembola > Entomobryomorpha > Tomoceridae > Tomocerus > Tomocerus nigrus. The sequence continues at coordinate 14,471 of JABASI010000945.1, forward strand.
AATTGTTTTCGGTGGGTTGTATTCGGTGGGTTGTCGTTTCGGTGAGTTGGGGTTTCGGTGGGTTGCTATCGGTGATTTGATTTCGGTAAGTTGTTATTCGGTGAATAGACGTGCTTCGATAATTAGATATGTCGACACTTATTTTACTGTTGAAATAAATGGCAGCCGTAAATAGTACGTCAGTGAAAGCTCATCGTTTGTTTTCATGAGTAAAATCTCTTGTAGTAGACAAGTCGACTTTTCATGCATATTTAGTTTGGTAATTGGTATTACCATATATGTTCAGGAGGTTTTACATTGTACATAAGTATGTATACGGTGGTACTTTACTCGTGGGTTAAAAAATTAAAATTAGCTAGTTACGACCCGTAACGTAGTAAGTCAAGTATTATCATGTTTATTACTGATCATAAGTTTAAATCAGGCAGAATGTTGACGAGACTCTAGACCGAACTAGAAAAATGTAGTTTCAAAAATGTTGACCTTGTTTAATTAAGTAGTACACAGTGGAAATAATTGTACTACTGTAAAAATGGATGAGATGATGTTCTTGTGTCTTAAACATGTAAAAATCAACATCAACCTAGAGTATGATAGTGTAGAGTGTAATTCGACACTAAAGATAAAGTTTTTTATATTAACATTTTTTGCAGATGAGTGATAAGCTCGACATTTTCCTACGTTTTCTACGAATGTATTTATACATTGTTTATTATCCTCGAACTGTCTCGAAATAAATGTAATTCTGGTTTACTATCAGTTGCGCAAATATTATGTAAATGAGGCACTTATCTGTAACTAAACTAATCTGGATAATAACAAGAATTTTTTGAAGGAATATTACATTTAAAAATGATGGTATGTATTTCAGACGGAGAGTGAAAATTCAGGGAAATGGGACGACGATGGACTGCAGATGAAAACGGAGCGGCAACCTCTGTCACCGGTGAGCGAAGCCCCGGATGAAGTGATGGAGGACGACGACGAGGGAATGATGATGTATGATATAATGGAAGGGGGTGTTCCGGCACCCCCGGATGGAGGATGGGGTTGGGTCGTCGTCTTTGCATCTTTCATGTGCAACTTAATTGTGGATGGTATTGCCTACACGTTCGGTGTTTTCCTTCCAAAGTTTGCGGAAGATTTTAACGAAGGAAAAGGAAGTGTGGCGTGGGCCGGAAGTCTTCTATGTGGTGTTTATCTTTGTGTGGGTAAGTAACAAGAACTCCTTAGATCTTGACTGTTATTTCTTGTAATTACAATATTTTCTCATTAGTGTAGAGTGCAGACTAAATCACCCATTCCCTTTGTATGTATGTTTCAACTTTTGGCTGGACTATTATGTTGTGATGTGACTCTACTCGAACCCTAAAGTCTGTCTGGGTGCAATGGGTTGAATGACAGTTAGCTAGCGAATAGATTGTCTGCTGCTTGTTGCTCCCATTTCTTATAATTTAAAACAGAGTTGACTGTCTTTTGCTTCTTGCATAATATGGTCGTTTTATCCTCCTCATGAATTTTAGATGACAGCCGCGAATGTTTTCGTCGTATGTTTGGCACCAACTGGATGCCATCATTTTCAATCTGGGAAATATATTTACACAGAGGTTATCGTATGATTTTCTCAATTTGCGTTGATTTTCCCACTATTATTCCTCAAATAATCGTGCTGCCAAACCACAGAATTTCATGTTTGTCCATTGTACCCGAGGAAAGCTTAAGCTAAATAGCTGATTTTTAGAATTTATTCAAGGCACGTTTTCGACAGATATCAAATGCATTGTGTTTACGCGTCTTAGAATTAGAGTGCCTGTCATTATGTCACAGTAGTGTCAAATCTATGGATAAGTGACGTTTTTTAGCAGGCAGCATTTTTATGTATGGCATTACTCACCCCTGAAGACGTTTGCAGAAAGCTAAATACCAATGAATGTTAATAATTGAAAAGGTATGCTAATATTATGTGAAAAGGATGTATGAAGAAATTGAAATAGTCAAAATAATGTCAAGGCTGTAAATTATTGAATTCTGTGAAGACATTGGGATAATGTTCAAAGGAAAACAAGTAAATATTGAACGAGTAGAGTGGGTACTGGGTACTACATAATTTGCACAGTTGCGTAGTGTTTGTATAAGCGATCTATGTACTAGGTAAAATACCATCACCTGAAAATAATTATATTATGATTTGTATGAAGAGAATAGAATGAGTAGAGGCACACGTCGAGGCAATAATAGCGTCTAGGGTAGAGGCGAGAAAATCTAGGTTGTAGTTGCTGCTTTTTAATGAATCGTTAAATTCTAATGAAAAAGTTAAATGAAAATTTGCACATATGAGAATGAATGTGAGCACGCATGCATAGGTTAGTTTTGTGTGTATTGGTTGTGAAGTATGTGAAGTGATGATTTATGAATATGCAAGTAACTTGTTTTTTCTGTTCTCGATTCAGGCCCGATCGTGAGTGCACTGACAAACAAGTATGGATGTCGTGCAGTTTGTATTGGTGGGAGCATAGTGGGTTCGGCGGGTTTTGCTCTATCGACCCTTTCACCCAGTCTGGATGTACTTATGATCACCTACGGAATCATTGGAGGTAAACGTCTTTGAATATGTCAGTCAATGTCATTTTTGTCAGCGTTGTTGAATTGAAAGGCTTGTTCATTACATTACAAAGAGTAATGATGCATATGAATGAGATCTCACAGCTCGTTCAAAAATTTTTGTTAGGTAATAACGACTGTTTTCAAGTGATTAAATTGTATAGCGTACAAAACAAGGAGATAAATAATGAATAATGACGAACAAAATAGGTATTTATAAAGAATGTAACAGTGACTTAGAATTTAGTGCTATAGTGTAATCTGCCTTCTTTTTTGCTTGGTAAAATGTTTGATGTTTCACATATTTACATATTTTCCTATAATAATGCAAAGTACATAGACAGACAGCAGTTCTTCAAAGATGAAGATTTCCGTCTTTTCTGTCAGCCAAGCAAGGACATGTTTTTGTAAAACGACTCTTCTATGTACAGTACATGAGGGAGACGTCGCGAAGTAAAGGTCAAAGGTCTCGAATTATGTTTCTAAACTAACTGGTGTGCTAAGATACACAGTGGTCCATAATTTACATAAGTTATTTTTGAAGTATATTTACACGGTAAGGCTGCATTGCATAGCATTATAATACAAATGGAATGAGAATGGGCTATTCATATCAGCTTTTGACGTTTTGAATACAGTGGTCCATAATTTACATAAGTTATTTTTGAAGTATATTTACACGGTAAGGCTGCATTGCATAGCATTATAATACAAATGGAATGAGAATGGGCTATTCATATCAGCTTTTGAAGTTTTGAATTTCTGGAGGGTTAGATAAATTGGATTTTAAAAGCATGCTATTATTAGCTATTCAATGCCCTATGTATGTAAAAAAGTAAATGCGTTTCTTAACTTATAACACAAAAAAGGGACATTCTAAAAAATCTCTTAAAAGTGTAGCATTTGTTTTTTTCCCGAAAAATATCTATTTGAGTCAGTAGCTTATAACTCCATTTTCTTGTTGAAAATGCTGACAGTATCTCTGCTTTAAGGAAAGGTAGTCGGGTTGAGATAGGAGGATATATTGTGCGACAAAAAATTTAAAATTTTCCCATAAGAATAACATGAAGCAGCCTCGATTAAGCCTCAACAACGGCAATAATGAATTTCTCGATATTGATTAAAGTTATCGTAGAGGACACATCAAAATTCTAGCATTGTGTATTGTGTCCCAAATTCTATACAATTCTGGGAGCGAAATCAATTGTCAGTCATGAATCACCCTGTATTGACTCTGTAACTGTGCACTATACCTATTTTTCTGTATTTATTATGTCTCTGATCATACAGTCATTCATCTCCGTCTCGCTTGATTTAATATTTGCCATCAATGCCTTAGTTATAATTGGATATTCATTATCTGTTTGTGAGTTATGACACGCTCTCTCACACTTGTAATAATTTTAAGCCTCCAACTAGATCGCTCTACTTCTTTGAATCACACGAACCTCTTATCAAATCTGGATTTTATGACATTATAGTGTGTGGCCTGTATAGTGTATAAACATAGCCTCTTCTGTTTGTATTATGATGATAGTATGTATGTATTACGACACTTTGCAACATATACACGTAAATTCCTCCTTGTAAAAAAAGGTACTACTGCTATTGCACAAACTTAACATTCCGTAGCATACAATATTTGAGTCCATCATGAATTCATTTATTCATTGTATTCGTACTTCATATTTGGAATGTTAATAAGTTGATCTATATAACTATTTAGTAGTGTTTTTCCGAATGAAGCAATTCTCAATAATTCTATTTTTATGCCAGTCAGTATCCAGTTATATCCAGTAATATGGGTGTGAGTAGATTAGGAGACTATGTAGGATAATGTGAGATGTTATCTTCCTATAAGCTAAGAGGAGAAAACAGAATAGTCATGGATAGTTAATAGTTAATAATAGTTTAAGATAGCTAGCTTAAAAACTAAAAATAATGTGGATGGAAAGTGTAAAATCATTGTTATTCAAATCAAACTGCATTTTGGATCATGGTGTCATGTCTATTTATTCAAAATGTAACTAAAATTGCAATTGTCCTCATGTGAAAGAGGCAACGCTTATTTTTTGTAATAAATTGATTTCTCCAGGTATTGGATTCGGCCTTATTTATCTGCCGGCCGTTGTGTGTGTTGGCTACTACTTTGAAACGAAGCGAGCAATGGCAACTGGTATCGCTGTTTGTGGATCTGGAGTTGGTACATTCGTATTTGCTCCTTTTGCATCATGGATGCTAGAATTTTTCGGAAGCTGGAGACAAGCCAATTTGGTGTTTGCAGGACTCATTCTTAGCTGCGGAGTAAGTTAAATGAAATTACTTATTTTGCAATCATATAAGAACTTTCGTGAAAAGTTGGGGCGTATAATATTAGTTGCTCGGTTGTAATGTAATACACATCCTCCAGGATATTCTTCTTGTCTTATGTAAGTTGGCATGCTTTAGGATCGTGAGCTGTCACGACTTTTTTCTATGACGTTCAGGATAATTAAACATGTTCATCCGTCTATTTTTGTAGTTCCTGGGGATCGTTAAGTGTAGATAATGTTGATTGGTGTGAAACAATAAAATTATATTGTGACTTTTCTGCAGTTATTTGGGATTCTGATGAGACCGCTGGAAGTGCAAATAGAGTTAGAAGACGAAGAAGAAGAGGATGATGAGTACACCGAAGATCCAGAGCGTGGTGGTGGTAGAAGAAATAAGCCACTTCTTCAAAGAATGGCTGAAGAGAAAAGGAATTACATGGAGAAAGGTTCTCTTGCAGGTAAAATTCAATAATAATATTATAATACGTCTATTTGCCTACATGGGATGGGAATTTACATTGAAATGCACTCTTTTCTCTGCTTTGATATCTATTTTGCTAAAACCATATCAAATAGTTGGTTCATGTCGAATAATCATTCATGTTATTTATAGGTTCTGCATATTTCATGGTTCAGCTGCCGGACGGCACTATGGAACGTAGGATGAAACTGCCATTGAATGTCGACCCTGGAGTTCATTCCAGTTTCAATTTAGATCAACTCGTTCCAGGAACTCCGCTCACACCCGTTCCCACCATGGCTACATTACCAACAATCACTGAAGCAAAAACGGTTGATAATACAAGCGTGACAGGTTCAGATGGTTCTCGAGATGGCTCTGCAAATATTTCACGGGAGAATTCTGTTAAAGAGATAAAGTCGCCGAATGCGGACAAGAAGGGCAAAGGGCCTGAGAGCATCGAGGAAAATAACAATCCCATTTCTATTCCAATTCCTAACATCCCAGAACCCATCATTGAAGTCCCTGAGCCAATCATTGAAGAGGAAAAAGAGTCTGAAGATAGTACCGACGTCGTGGAGGAGACACCATTGTCAACAAGTGCTACGTTAGTTGTTACTTATGACTTGCAGATAGCGATATTAATGAATTTATGTTTCTAGACCACGATCATTTGCTTTTACTGAGTCATGTCTAAATTATGAGCAACATTTTAAGCTGAAGTGTATTTTCCCTACAGATCGGCTCAAAGAAGAAGTCTGCGAGAGCGTCGTAATAGCGAAGGATTATCTTCAACATCTGTAACTCCGTCATCCAGTTTGAAACAGGGCGAGGGAGTAGTGAGTCGGAGTCCTACAAAACCAATTCCAGTAAGAAGTGGAAGTATTGTTGGTCCTCAGTTTGGCAGTCGCAGTGTTGGAGTACCTGGAATGATGCCTAGAAATGGATCTGCGCCTCAATTTAACACAGGCAGAAGTATTCCAAAGAATACAAGTGTCCCTCTATTTGATAAACAGTCTCGTAAATATTCCTACAGAGCCGTACCCATGGGCATGGGCACTTCCATAGCTCGAAACAATAGGTAGCAATGTTAATCATTATAAATATGAAATACTTTCTCCTCTGGGTGTACTAAAATCCTATTTTTTCTGTTATTAGCAAACCAAATTTGCAAGACGCTAGGAGAGGTTCCTTCAAAAACTCAATAGCCTCATTCGTGAGTTCTAAAAACAACAATATTGGTAAATATTTTTGTAGAACTTATCCAAGTTAACGCTACTCTTGGAATGATATCACATGTTGAACGAATTTTCTCAGGAAATCAAGATGATGACAATAACAGCTTGTGGAGTAAAGCGGAATTATCCGAAGGGTTGATTTTCAGCAGCTCTCAGAAGAATCAACAGGAACCGAGACATATTATCAGACCGCTGTCTCGTAAAGACATTTTCTATTCGGGCTCTATTGTTCAGCTCCCCGAGTTCCAGTCTCAGAAGAGTCTTACGTCTTATCGTCAGAGTATTCTAAACCTTCCTAAGGCAGCTGGTATGCCCGATATGCCGGACGATGGATACAGTCCGCAAAAACAGAAACCGAAAGTCTGCCCTTGTCTCCCTGCGGGGTCTGGTGCATGTAAAAGTGCTATTGCGCAAATGATGGACTTTTCCTTGATGAAGAACCCAGTATTTCTTTTCATTGCTATAAGCAATGTCTTTGGTATGCTGGGATTCTACATCCCGTTTGTGTACCTCATTGACGCAGCTGTGACACAGGTAGAACATCTTCTTTGCTACATTAAATTGATTTTTTTTAAAGTTTGTTAGCTAAACCTTGCGTTTCTGATGTTTAGGGAGTTGAGAAGGAGAAAGCAGCTTTGTTACTTTCCATTATTGGCATTACAAACACAATAGGTCGTGTTGGAAGTGGCGTTCTGTCGGATCTTCCCCAAGTCAATTCTTTATTCATGAACAACATGTGCATTCTTCTTTCTGGAATATCTGTTGCTGTTGTTCCATTCTGTACAAATTACTATGCATTTGTTGCTGTGGCCCTTTTCTTCGGTCTCTTCGTGTCTGGCTACGTTTCCTTAACTTCGATCATCCTCGTCGACTTACTTGGTTTGGATAATTTAACGAATGCATTTGGTCTTCTCATTCTTTTTAGAGGTGGGGCTGGCATTGTCGGTGCTCCACTTGCAGGTCAGTAATCTTTACGTTGGCAAAGTTTTTACGAGTATAAATTTTATGGCCTAATTGCATGATTTCGATGTATTATTTAAGAATGAAAGCATTATCCCATTGATGGGGATGGGATAGAACATTAAAATTAGTTAATTCGTTTTAGTAGCATGAATTTGCGTCACAATTGCATTCAGTTGAGTTGAGACTGACAGAGACAAATAGAGAAGGATTGTTTTGTAATCTGAGACATTGTTAATTGTTGACTGTAGGAGCTGTTTTTGATGCATTCCAAGCCTATGATGTCCCATTCTGGTTGGCTGGCGGATTTCTCATTATCTCAGCAGCAATCAGTTTCTTAGTTCCATGTGTTTCCAAGTACGCTCCTCCAAAACCAATCCTGGAGCCGAAAACTCCATTTGGTGGTTATTTGGAAGATATTCCCGAAGGAGCTGAATCATCTTCTCATAACAGTGAAGAATATGAAAAATGTGATCAGGTGGAATCTTGCCTCTAAAAGATTTTCCTACCGACAAGAAGAACAGTATGAGTAACTTCATCCATATTAATGTATGATCATCCAATCATTCTGCATAAAGCTTTATACATACAAATCAACTGACTTTACTGAACTAAACCAAACACACTTTCTGCAACTTCATCAATAAAACATTTTCAACACTAGCTTGTTACAGTAGAAAGTAGGAGTAAACCGTTGCGTTCGTCTCAGCTTCGCTTCTCCAGCATACCCCGGTGATCAACTATTTACATACATCTCTATCAAACAGAAATTCGTTTCCTATATTTACTACTCACTGTAGTCACTGAATTTTTTAAGGAAAATAAGCTTTATTTCCAGTGCTTTATCTTTGTACAATAGGGACAATAGTTTTCTGAGATTGATTCAATCAGCATTTTTTTTGTTGACTGAACTGAAAGATTATGTAATTTTTATGTGAGTGGTATGCATTATGCATAAGTACATGCCACGCTACTGCAATTTACAATACAAATTAGGTGGCTTAATACCTACCTATAATTACTAGTGATTGAAATATCACTCCTTTGTATAAAATTAGACTATTATTTATGACGTATTATTAGAAATAGAGTAAATAGTTACATAACACACATAATAGGAGTACTAAAAAGATATCTGTGTGCATGAATAACAAGATTCTTTACATTGACAAAACAATATGTTTTTACACATTTGTTATGCTAATGATAAACAAAACTGTTTTCTGCTGAGCTAAACGAAACTGCTTACATATTTGTTTTCGCTATTTTTGTTTGCTAAAAAATAGTGCAAACGTCCATATAGGTAACACTAACACGGCATACATCCTGAAAACGTGCTTATGTTGCACAATTCAAAGCCTAATGCCCACTTATATTTACATATGAATGCATGAGCATTCATAAAAACATAAAAAACAGGATTGTTTGACGTTATGTATTACTAGATCCATCTTGTATTTATCTACTAAATAAGTATAACAAACTGCAATATTATTAGAGCAGTTCTCTTTTATTTGATAAAAGATTCTGATTTAATTTCATGCTCTGAACAAAGAACTTAGCTTTAAGCAGGAATCTGAAAATATCTTGTAATTGTAAGTATACGACTATATATGAAGCACTTTTAGATGAACAGAACAAACTATAAGAGGGTTTTTATTTGCGTCAGGATTTGCAAATGAATTTAGAAAGTAATTGACTAGCGACATACATACATATGTGCATCTGACTGGAATGGACTGAAAATCAATCAAATCAAGTGGAGCACAAACATATTGTACTTAAATTAAAATACATAAAATATGCATTCCCATGATGCTGGTTTCTGACAAGACGAGACATGCAGGATAAAGCTTTCCCCGAATTATTTATCTTTTCATAGTACATATGTTGGTTGGGTACATCCAACCAACCAAAAAGATCGAGACATGATCGAGAAGGATAGAGAGGAGATTGGGATTTTGTGGGAAGGGAATGAAATCAAATGCTTACCTATTACCACATTTATGTATTTAAAATAATATTATTATACAAACGTAATACTGCAAATCGACCCTGTGAATTTTGAAAAGTCAACTTTGCGAACGATACTCATTAAAAGCAGCAAGACAGGTTAAATTACGATAATACAAGATAAATAGGTAATAATATCGTAATTAAGCCAACTATGTACATACAAAAGGATACATAAGTGTGTTTTAGGTAATGTGTGTATATTTCTGTGATATGATCTCTCCTCCTCAAACCTTTCCCTACATCTCTCCGTCATCCTCACTGTCTCGTCTCTCATTTCGTCTCATCTGCCCCATGACTCCTATTTCGGAAATACTATCTACATACCTTAGAAATACAGAAATTACGAGGAAGTACTTACTACATTGAAGTGATGCACGGTGAATGTTTTCTGCACATTTATAATAGATAACCAAACAGGAAACTTTGTACATGCTAAGAGTACATTTCCTTTGGCTTTTATTAGATTATGAATTATGCATATAGTAGCTAATGAATTAAAATTAATTTTAGCCATGCCTTCAACTTGTTATTCCTTATAGTAATCATGTGTATATTTATTAGTGATTTATTCTGGGTTCATTCGTTTCACACGCACACTACATTATACATTACTAAATATTATATCTTAGTGCTATACTCATCTAACTAAAACCCTTCTAATTCTGCTGTACTGTTGTTCTTCGTTTAAGGGAACCATGAACAAATAGCATGGCAAGATTTGATTAACGTCAACATGTCTAATTTAAACAGTTTTCGTGAACTGCTAGCTACGAGCGGAATTCATGGAAGCCGATTCATGCCATTCAATGCTCTTTGCCTTGTTTTTTATTTCCTCGACATTTATATAATTACTAGGAGTTAATAGATGTGAGCGAGAGGTACGTTATAGATTAGTGCATATTCATTATATACTTTTTAGCATGACATGATAATTTGCCAGCAGCTGTTTTAATGTATTTAGACAAATATTATCGTACTGGTAGTATTAGTTTTGTGCGAATTTAACTATTTAATTATGATAAATTGTTATACAGATTGTTAGCTTTAGAAAGTAGAGCAGTAATTACAAAATGTTATCTGCTGCGTTTACAATTTCAGTAAGTGCCATTAGTTAGATTTTGCTACGCCTAACCTTTATATAATACTTCTGATAATAATCATTGTAGTTCTTAAGTAAGATTATAATAATATTATTATGTTAGTTCAATTTCGAATGAATTGTGTCATTTGAGTCTAATGTCTGTAATTATAGGTTATGATATAATATTATTATTATGATGTTCTCTAGATAGACTATCAAGTTATAACAAGCATACGCTATCGCGTATTTTGTCATGTATAAAATTGTTCTATGCTCTTCTTCTATATCCTTTTCTTGAAATTACAATTAAATAAATAATAATTACTTAGCTAATGTACTTAATATTAAGTTATGAAATATAAATTATGAATATTTAGTGTTAGTGAACTTTAATTAAATATTTATATCTTTTATCATACATAACTACTTATTTACCTAAAACAATAAGTAATGTATATATATTATAATGTAATAATTGTTTTTGTCCAAGTGTATTGTTATTGTTATTTTGTAGTAGGGAAGTCTAAATATTCACTGCTAAAACCGAATGTTCAATCTGCTAGTGGGAATACATTATTATTATAAAGGTTATTACGCTAAGGTACATACATAATATTTAATAGTTTTAGTAAGGTACTTAATTGCTGGATAATTAAGAAAAGAGTTCTCTTGGTTCACCTCAAGTACATCACAGTACTTAAATGTTTAATTAAGAATCAATCTAATGCTAATAGATAGAGAGAACTTAAGTCTTCTTAAAATGTACGTATACCTAAAGGCTAAAATATAAAAACACATACTACAATGCAACACTTTAATTAATTTTATTGTACACTATATACATACATGTATATATGTACCTATGCTATTATTAAATATATTCTAATTAAGGTAATATAAATAGAATTTTATGAAACCACACACAGTCCATAAAACAAACTGTAAAACAGATCAAAACAAAACAAACAAAGCCACTGATACATTTAAGAATAAAAATGCTTTCTCATCACAATCGATGAGAGCTGTTTAATATTGTCTTTTTTCCGTCCCCTTATTTTAAAGCATTTATGATCTAATTACGTTTTAATTATAAATCATTCTATAGTGTGTAACATTTTTAAGATATTTGTTTCTTTCTGAGTCTTGATGCCCTTGTAATTTCTGCATAAAAATCGGCATCGATGTATCTTTTCTCAGTTGTGCATGCACTGAAGTTTAGAAGATCTAGAATTTAGTGTGGTAGTCTTATGTTCTTGAAAATGGCTCGTGACTCGTGCTAGCCGTGTTAAATGCTTGTACTGGTTTTGCAAATGCCCCCGTTTTGTTATCGATAAGCCATGTAAATGTGTTAAAGTGTGCATTTATATAATTTAAACAATACGTAGCTATATTGGCATATGGGAAAGGAATCAGGAGTATAGACAGTCAAGGGCAAATGGAGGAGTATTAGATACATTAAATTCGTAATTTGTCTGTCTTTTCGGTATTTGCTGTGACTGTGGGACGGAAGGAGAATGCGGAGGTTGAAATCAAAGGAAAACTACTGCTGACTGTGCTGACACTGCGTGTTAGATGCTCTATAGGTCGCTAACTTTTTATACTTGTTTAGCCCAACAACAGTTCTGGTGTATAGGTATGCTAAAAATAGTAGGACCTTCCGCCCTAATCCGAACAACTTACTCAAATACACTTAGGGACAAAGTTCGGGTTCGGAGCGTGAAATTTCCACTTCTTCACTTTAAACGTGGGTGATAGATAGGTAAATATGTGCTGCCAATTTAGTTTGTCTTCAGAAATTCACTTTGCCACAGATCGTTTTCTTCTATGTCCTCTTGGCTCTTTATCTGTCTTCTCTTGTTTTGTAGTGCATTATACTAGGCAGGTATATCTCTGCAGTCAATTTAGTAGCTTTGATTCTAGGTTTATTACCGTTTTTTATTATGCTCTTTATCAGTAATTGGTTGTCTCGCTAACTATTGACAACTTTGTTGTCTTTCTTAACTGCGTATCGCATGGTTCTAAAAAAATACGACTCCAACTTGACTCCAACTACGAAGAGACAAACACATTCAATGGTGAGACAGTCAACAACAGTCAGAGACGAGCTATAGACATCACAGAAGAATGCTCTTCTTTTGTCCATTGTGAATGTGCTATCAAAATATTTACTCGAAATACTTGAAACTGAAAGAAAAGCAAAGTGTTTGTGGCTTGTGGTACGGTTCATAGCAGCCAACGAAAATATTTTCCATAATTTTACTTCCAAGCTGAGATAATTAATGGTCGGACTGTTTGCTACATTTCAGTGTGTAATTAATTAAGTGTAAAACAATTTGGCCATCGAGTTCATTAATTAGAACATATTCTGGGTGACATCATCTTGTTTTGACTATTCACTCATGCATATGATTTCATTTATTTATGTAAGAGAATTGACGATCATGGTGACCACGAAATCATTCAAGTGTTAAACCTGAAAGCATTCAAGTACAGTTAACGAATTGTTACACCACTACCACTACCAATAACTACCTACTGAAGTGTTTATCTCAACTTGGTAAGAATCAAGAGTTACGTTGTTGAAAATAAACGGATTGCGTACACTGTCTTTGCCGTCTTTGCATATGATTTGCAATTTGCAATTTGCATGTATGGTAATCGTAATGTAATGCAGTACAATACAATGCTATAAGTTATGAGATAAAATGTTGCATAAATAGAAAGACGATAATTACCACCTTCAAATGTTTGAAAGTGCATGTTTTAATTCGAGTTGATCCTGAATTGGAGTGTATAAGTTCTTCTAAGGAAACACCTAAAATATCTGTTACACGTTTTTATCTGCATCGTGTATATATCTTCCAACATTGAGCTACAATCATGGAGTCACACTGAAATTAATTTGTTATGACATTTCTGAAGATTTTGTCTGAACAACTTCGATTTGAATATTTACTGTTTGCATTTCATGAAAATGAAATATATTATTATTGTGACCTATAGTATGTATCAGAATATACCCATTCTCTCTTTTCTTAATAGTTATCAATTATAATATCTATCAACCTAGGTGTGCCAGTTGCATCGAAGAAAGCACTATGCTCATTATTTCATGTGCATAATACATTACGCAACAATAATGTGAAGGTTGTATTTTTTTTAAATCTCACTTCCACATTATAACGAGGCATGCTATGGGCCATGACCTTAAATATAATGGGCAAATGTAATTGAGGGCAGCGATTAGCGGTGTAAGAAAGTGTCCAGGCTCGCGGTATAATGGATAATCTTGATATCTTGTTAACAAAAATGTGTAGTGTAAGTAAATCATAATACTTAAATCGATAAGTAAAATACCTAATGGTTAACGTTGTTATTGCTTCTATCTTGGTATCTACTAAATTACCAAGTCTCCTTGCTATATTAAGCACTTCAGAATTAAATACGCTGGTATTTCTCGTCAATTTTGTGATCACGTGAAAGTTGAGATACGTAAATGTTTTTATTAACCTTAACTAATTTACCAAGTCTCCTTGCTATAATAAGCACTTCAGAATTAAATACGCTGGTATTTCTCGTCAATTTTGTGATCACGTGAAAGTTGAGATAAGTAAATGTTTTTATTAACCTTATAGGAAAGAGCAAGGTAAAACAGTATTGCAATTGCAAGGCTAAGGCAAGGCAAAGTACCAGGTAATCACTTCTGATAATGTGTTCATATCATCGATATGATACTAACTACTATACACTGTGGCGATAGTTTTTGTCAACTGATTGTAGTACTTTCGTTTCAATCATCATAAACGATACAAGGGTTTATACAGCAGTAATTTTCTATATAGGGAAAGATACTTGTAGCTCTGTAAGAACATTTGATGTAAGAACATGTATTTATGTGATTATGAATGTGTAACCATCGCGCGGAAGTCCATTCAGACAGTCACCTTTGAAAAGTAAGTTAAGCTACTACAGATACAGTGTGTAAGCATTAAAAATACACCGATAGAATCTAAATCTAACCAGTATTTATCCAGCATGAAGCTGACAATGAGCTAAAATGGGAACTGACACATTTAAGTTTAATGTTTATGTGTTGTGACTTGAAACTGGTATTTTCAGTAGTCTAAATTATCGTTGTACTTTCATTATCAATGAATGCTACACCAGCTCATGATAATATCGTTTTACTGAACTTTTATTTAATCTCATATTGTATTCTTTAGTAAACAGTAGTAGGTAGGGTACCTTTGCATCTGCAACATACTAGTATCATTAAATCATTATGACTAGCAGAGTAGAATGTACTTTTAATCTTCGTGTAAAGTGAGGCATGAAGTTGAGAGTTGAGACCAAGGCAAAAGGATTGATTAGTTTAGGTTGCCGGTTGTTGTGACTTGGTTATATGTGGTGTTAACATTGTATGAAGAGCCAGATGAGGCTAAAGGACAACCACTTCAAAATGAGACGTAAACAAATGCAGACACTGTTGATACATTTTTTGTTCAATTCATACGTGACGAAAGATTACACAAACTAAATAGATCCATAGCACATCTCAATGGCTTCAATTAAATACTACACATTTATCTTGTATTATTAAGCACATGCAGACCAACAAATTGGTATAAGATATCTCAATTCCTGCATACTTAGGATTCTCTTGCCAAGTGAAGAGGAACAACTATTTCATATCTATAAGCATCCATGGAAATTTCCTTAGAACTTCTGGTGGAATATTTACATGTGAGAAAATTTTCAACAAGTCCAAGTGTTAAAATTATCTTTACAATTGTTGTTGAAAATCTAACGGTCCTAGCAAGCTTAAAGGAAAAGTAAAGATAATAATAAAAGAATGTTTTAGTCAATGGAAATAATGATACATGAACTTGTTAAAGCATTTCCTATG
>JABASI010000946.1:0-30027 GCA_019776505.1 Tomocerus nigrus
CTGTAACTGTGATAGTTGTTATGAGTTAATTTTAGATTTATATGAAATAATTGGGAATGAGTGTTGAGCTTTAAGATAAAATCAAATGGTTCGACAACAACTACTGTAAGGCAAAATGATACAAGTCATGAAATACCTTAATTACTCTTATTTATGCTTTAGGAAATTACGAACAAGATTCACTTAACATTTATGATTTATATTGCTCGGGAAATGATAATAGTGTAGGTATAGGTAGTAGGCAAGGGGAAAAACACAAAGTCAAATACGACACAGACAACACTGTCAATTGTCCACACTAGAGCCGTTCGTGATCGCTTAGCGGGACAGGAATGACACAAATAACTTAAAACTAAATACCTTGTTATTATTCGCAGGATCGGAAATCTATCGAGTAATTATCACCTCGCAGAATTCCGTAGAGATAGCTTTCCACAATTACGGTTTGAATACGCGTAATTGGAAAAATTATGTTTAAGTGAATAATAGAATTGGACGGTTAAATAAACTTTAGTAATTGCAACACTAAAGTACGAAATATTAAATAAACTGGCAAACAAAACTGACTTAGGTTTTGAATCGGTAAAATCCTAAACTTCAGTCAGAAATTAAGAAATGAATTATAAGCAAAACTTAACAACTAGAGTTCTCGTCCAGAGGGAATTATCCACTCGAAACGAAGTGTACTCAGTGAGAGACAAAAGGAAAATCGACCCAGAGCTGACCGAGTTCTCCTCTTTTAAGAACTCGGCTCATTTGAATACAGGGTTTTGTCCGAAGAAAGATCATGCATGACAGTCAATATGCAATACGAAGTCTTGTCCTTTTTACATTACATGTTATTTCGTAGATAATTATAATATTTACATAATAACACCACTAACACCGTATTTTGTCAATGTACACTAGAGTTCCCTACTCATGCTACGCATATTCATAAATGGTAAAACTATTACATATGACCATAGTAAAGAAATCATTCTGTACAGAATAATTCTTTACAACATTTATAAACAGTAACGTACAAATACTTTTTAAACTACTTCCTAATCCTAAGACAGATACCAGATATTTTTCTAATTAAGATTTACAAAAGAGTATTTATACACTGGCAGGTGGTCTCTAAAATTGGCCTTATATTATTACATTATGCATTAAAGTACTATTGATAGTGACGATGAGATAATAATATAATTTCGAAAATAGCAACGGTAACATATGAACAGAACTTTTTAGGTACCAAGAGAGTCAGTTACAAGTAATGTACAAGGGACTTGAGTAGGAAAATATTTGATAATATTATATTTAAACAAAATACAAAATCTGGTAGCTAAAATAAATATGATAATATTTACTGGGAGGCAGGTACAAAATCAAAGTAAAATTATACATCAGCAATGCTTTCATTTTCTTCTTTAGTAGCTACGCTAGTGTAAAATCGTTGAGAACCAGGGACATAGGTCGTAGAAACGCGGCGGCCCATCAACCCACTTCCATTTCCTGCACTTCCATTATTAACGTGTACTGCATGCATTGTCGTAAGGGTCGTTTCACAGACTGAAGAATCTCTTTTTCTATAACTGTGAGTTCTGCTTGTGTCATATAAACTGAAAAACAAAAACATACGTCCATCCATCCATTACAGAGTCTATTTATATTTCACTTGGGTTTAATTTTAAATTTATATAGCATTCCCAGAATGTTCAGATCAATTATAATTATATTATTATGTACATTAGCTATAGTAGACGGTTAATAATAATGAAATAAAGGTGTATCGTGCTAAAACAAATGAGCGGAAGAAGTTTGTTTGTTTGCACGACTTTCTCTTCTCAACTCTTGTTTAGTTTCCATTACTGTTTTTGAGAATGCGCACTTTATTTTGTAATAGTGCCGACTCTCTTAACTTGTCAATTATATTTTTCTAGTTGTTCTACTCCACAAAGAAATTCATATAAATAATGTGGAACATTCTGGGGTCCATTGCCAAAGTTAAGCCAAAAGAGAGAAAGAAATGGGAAAATAGTTGGGTTTGAAAACAGGAAAAGGTTTAAGTTCTAAATATTTTATGAGTACCGGAGACTTTCAGTGCGAGAGCGCCAATCCCTTGTGTGTTGTGCTTGCTCTCGGCGGTCCCCGCCATCACAACAACTAAGTTCAGGTCCCAGAGTGCGGATGCGATTCCAACGATGACGCAAAGCAATTCGAACTTCACCGTTGAGGAAACAGTAAAGAAGTGCCACAAGGAAACCCTGTCATACATAGTTATTTCATTTTAATTGCGCTTCAACAATTCCACTCTTTATTGCGTAGATAATTGAGTGATTCAGTTACATTTCGAAGAACTACAGGATTTCATGAATTAACTAACATTTAATTGACAAGCTATAATATTATGTAGTAGATGATATAATATATCACGAATCTGGAAGAGTTCTTTATTACCTGTGTTGAAATTAGTAGCGCACGAAGATATTCATAAACGGCTGTCTTTGAACCAGTCAGCACAAGAACGTACGTTATTCCTAATAAAGGCATAAGCACCACTAAAGCTTTCGCCGCTTTTCTTGATTGTTGCGTCTCAGGATTTGTTGCTGAACGTAATTTTGTGATAAGAACCTAAATGCAGAAAACACATCAATTTTACAATACACCTACTTGTTTTATATAATACAGGTATTACAAGATCTCCTACATTATACTTCAGCGGGAGATAAATTAATTTATTGAATATTTAGTCATTAATTTATCAGAAGATACTTACCCACATAATTTGTAATAGAAATATGATGTTAGAAATTAAAACGAGAATCGCAGGGACTTTGTAAATCCAATCGTATAAGTTGACTGTGAGCAAAAGGCACGTTGACACATTAAACTCAGGATCTGTTGCCTATTTACAAGAAAGTGTTTTATATTCTCTGCATGTAGGATATTCAAATATTTCTTCAGATAAGTATTATTATCATGAAAATACAGAAAATAGTATAAAATCATAAGTTACGATTTCAGTAATAATAATGATCTATGATGATGGTACCTGGATATCTATCGTTGCACTTTGAGTCAGATATTTGGCAATCACCCATCCAATTACAACCAACAACGGAACGCCTGCAAAATTACAAAAATCTTGTTAGTTACACTCATTAATTTAGTCATTAAAGTTTACATTTCTGTTCATAAAGTGTGTGACAAAGAAAAATGTTTAGACTTACCCCAACCTATACTAGCGTATATTCTTAACTTGATATTTGTTACGAAAGTGAGGACAACCAGAACATAAAGGTACAGACCTGAACAAAATAATGAGATGCTTTACATAATAAAATCTGGAAAATATTCTATATTAATTATATTGCCAGTATAATTAGCAATATCCATTTTATCTGATCTATTATATCAGCATAGATTCTACGAAATACGATTGTCAAGTTTAATAATTGAATTGGAACGTGGGGGCTGACATATAATATGTCCTATTTTAATTATTGTAATGATACCTACGAATGAATGAACTTATCCCACAGCTTGAATACAATTTCCTCGCTTTCCATTCAAAATGATTTTCAATAGGAGTCTCTTCATTAAGCCTTTAATTACCAGTCTTCTGCGGAAAACTGTATTTGCATAAGTACCCGTAATTAGTACAACATGCCACTACCACTACACCGTACCAGCATGATATTCGAATTAACGAATCCAACACGTTCACACGCGTCACATAACAGTGACAACGGTGAAAGTTATCTAATATTTATCACTCTCAATTACACTGACCTCGAGCGGTTTGGAAACTGTAAGCCTATATAAATTGTAGAGCAAGGAATTCTGTCTGACTACTGATACTACATTAAAAGTTATTTAACGAATGTGTAGCTTACAACGGGAGCATTTAATATTTTAGTAAGTTTTTGAGTTATTTATGAGCCACAAGATTAACAAGTTGAGACATTTGTCAATGAAATTGCATGTGAGTAATACTGCAATAGTATTGCAGTGTGTTATGTCAGATCAACAGGCTTCAAAAACATAGGTTAAGAATATCATTTTTAATTCATGTGTTAAAACAAAAGTTAGCGAATAAACCTAGCTGCAGGGACTACAGGTACGCCCACAACAATCCAACTGCGAAAACTTGTAAATATCGTTTAATTTTGGGACACTGTAATTAAAGAATATAAATTGTGGCTTAGATAGGGTGCTACAATCAATACTTCGCAAAAAACAACGAAGTCTAAGATATGGCGATAGGGGTTGCCAGACAAATTGTATACTGTATAGGTACTATTGGCTCAGTTTTAATTTCTAAATGGAGACATCATGAAATCTAAAACAATCCCTGCGTATTTAGATACTGAAAAGAAAGTTATGTAATGTAAATTGGATAGATCTGATATGTGTCGCATTATTGTGTGGAAAAGTGAGAATAGGATATCTACAATAACAAGTTGAATAACTTCTTGCCATGAATGACACTTAAAAGTAGTAGTTTCACAATATTTGAATTGAATGCAGGAGAGAGGCATGATATCCGTCTGTCTGCTACTGTATAGAATAAAATGAACTAGCCCTACTTAAAGAGAAAGGACATTGAAAGAGTAGAATTGTAGTTGGACTTATTATACGTGGATCTAAAAGAGCTAATGTACTTGTCGAGCACATCAAAGTTGGGTGATGAAGAGAACAATGGTAAGTTTTCCATAGTTTCCAGAAATATACGGGAAAGGCAAATGACTTTCACTCATCCTTTCCTTGGCACACAATGCTAACTCTATCGTCCTTTTGTTGAATTTTCAGCAGAATTCTCAATGTTCCTCTCTCCTCCACTCCATTGTCGCATATTTTAACAATAAGTACGTAAACTAGATGAGTAAGTGAAGCGAAATGAGGGTTTACCGCGTTTTATGTCCGACAATGTATTAAAATAGTTATTTCTGCAACAATGCAGGTATTTATAAACGTAGTACATAGCTACTACATTTAGTAAGTCCTGAACAATGCTCTTACTAGCATTGAAACAAAGCTAACTCAAGCCATTCTGACTAGCGAACAATTCTATTGTCTACATTTGATGAAAATTAACTGCATTTGCTACACTTCACATGCCTTAACCCAATCTACCACATTAAGTGAAAGTAGAGCACCCGACTACGTCAATATATTAATATTCTCGGGACTGAGCCGGCTTATTTACTCTGTCATATTATTCATTCATAATAATACTACTATCTATCTACTATAACATAAAGTTCTAATGATTTTAAACTGGATTAATGAAGATGGTAACGATATATTCATGTCACAGGTAGAAGAGAAAGTTCATTGTCTAATTAGAAATGCAGTGGAGTAAAAGCAATACTAATAGTTACAGAAGGGCATGACACCACATTGGTTAACTATGTAAAGGATACACCTAACTCTGCTAAATTAGACCCCTAACTCTGAGTGAGTGGACAGTCTAAATGTAAATGCAGCTTTGAAGTTTACAAGAATTAATAAGTCAGTGTTGTAGCTAGGTGAGCATAGTGTGAGTGGCTGTACTCACACCGTTCCTCTAACACTTAAGAATACAAAGAGTCGGGAAATTGAATGCTGATTTAGAATAAGCTTATATTGTACTAGGAGAACAGAAGACTATTTTGAACAAGTTTGGGCACTTAACCTTTGAGCTTTATGCTATACTCGGTTCTTTAAATTCAATTTAGATAATTAAGTTAGTGTAAATTGGAGGGTGAAAGGTGGGTTGGCTCAATAGAACGCGGATTACTACGTCACTACCTACCTATCGACACCTAAAATATTCATATTAGCGGTAACAGTCGTAATCAGGCAAGATGCGTAATATTTGATAATTTTGATAAAACTCAAGTTTTTAAAAATGCATTTTTAAAAATTTATTTCAGTCGATCATAAGACTTTCACCATTATTTGTATTACTTTTCGTATTTTCACAGCTAAATGTAACATCAAAAACTTATATAGGTATATCACTTTCACTTTTGTACTATTTAGGCACGAAAACAGCAAAATTGAGTTAAATATATGGTGAAAGTCATATTATATACAGGGTGGCACACTCCAAACCTCATCCAAATGACTTTCACTATGAAAAATACATTTTTTACATGATTAAATAGCGTAGGCACCTTTCTTCGTGTTTTACCTTTCACTTTTAGTGAAAGTATAGTGAACGCTTAATGTTCTGCACATAAAATAATTGGTAATTTCACAGCGTATTTTACTTGGCGAAGTTATAAATGAAAGGTATGATGTGTCACACCTTGTTGGTTTTTAGCTGTAGTAGGTTAGGGCCATAATTTTGAGTTTGAAAACAACATTTTTCTAAAATATTCATTAATAACGGAACGCCTGATTAAAATTACTACCGCTACTGCTACTAGCTGGTGCTTACATAATATCATGCATATTATTATATGACTACGTCAAGAGTATAGCACATAATACGACATGCGTTTCAATGGGCATAAAGTAGACAGATATTTTCCATCTAAAATGAAAGAGTTTGTTATACGATTGAGTGATTGCCGCTTGGCTTTTGGTTGTGGCCTTGCTTCTCATAAGATTTAAGAACAAGCTTCCGCTTTCAATATTGACTGTTGACGTTTGTCGTGCCACAGGAAAGGGAAATCAACAAAAAGCTTTTACGTCTAAAGGTGACATAATAAGAATTGGTTCCCTTGCTAGTGAAGAGTCTCTTTCAGCACTTATAAAATAAGGTTCCTAATACCCGTAATACGGATGTGTCTTATCTCTGTCTTCTTCTATATGTCTGCACATTTCTTCGCAGTATTGTTAGTCATTCATTACATATCGCACGTCACCAAAGTGTATTACTAAGAAAATAGGGAGCCTATACTATAACCAACATCGAATTCAGGAAATCCGCGGGAGGATATTGTGTAGTAGGTTATTACATTAGGCAGCAAATGCCAACCGTCAGCTTTCTCTTATATCATTTTTATCAAGGAATACAGATGTAGCATTTCGGAGAACCGCTCCTTCGGTTTTGATATTTATACAGTACGACAAGAAAGCCAGTAAACATTTAGTCAACATTTTTCATACACTAGCTCAAGGAATACAGATGTAGCATTTCGGAGAACCGCTCCTTCGGTTTTGATATTTATACAGTACGACAAGAAAGCCAGTAAACATTTAGTCAACATTTTTCATACACTAGCACAGTAAGAAACGAAATCGTGGTAAAATGTCTGGTGAAAGTGTCTCAAAATGTCCGTATGTATAAAAAGGTGAAAGAAGGGTGTTATTTGATTTTCTTGTCCTACTGTAGTTTACAAATGTAGCAAGTAAAACTAACGCTTGCTTCTCTACTGATTTTTACGTGCACTTACCTTCAACAAACATCCAGAAGAAATTTGTCAAATGGAAATAATGTAGGAGGATGAAATGTAACACAGGAAACTTGATTACCACTCTGTCCCGACGGATGATTCTGTTGTTGAGTATTTTTGTGTTAGTCAGATGCAGTTAGTTCCACGGTCACATCAAATGCACATTTCGGCAAAAAATCAAATAGTGCCAGACAAAGAGAAAGGCAAAACAATTAATTAGTTACATAGGTATGTCTTTATAGCAATATGTTTAATAGAGCATTAAATTCGTAATTAGTAGAGACCAAAAGGGCCTGACATTGCTTGTTTACTTTCTATTTTAGAACTAAGTGAGCAATTTAGAACTAAAATCTTGAATTTTGCTGCAAATAATCATTTTAGGCTATAATATTTTGTCTTTTCAGGCCATAATTTGCGAATTACAAGGTCACAAGAACGGGAAGGACAAGGGCTTACTACGTTTATTCTACTAATTTACTAGTCTAAAACATAATATATCCCTGGTCTGTTAATTAATGTTACTGATTCCTAGAATTGCATTTTGGAAAATGCCATGCATTATTTTTCACCTGAGTATGTTCAGAAGGGCCGATGAATGTTGTGGAGCTGGTGACAATCCACATTGCATCAGACAGAATGTATGTTATGATGAGATGAGTATGAATTGTATTCCTCAGACATCTCAACTCCCTGGATTTTCACAAAAATAGAAAAGATTAGTAGTTATCAAGAACGAGGATTATGGTTGACGAGAGGATAGTCATTCTTTTGTCTTAAAATCAAGTGCCAGGAGCGGGTTATTTCTTCTGATAATCCAAATGTAGAAAATTAATTAGAAAGTGAAGATAGTGGAAAATATAAATGGAAAATTCTATTTAAATATCATAATAGGAAGTTAATAACATTTGACCTTCGTAGAATAATTAAAGGGGACTTTTGCTCGTGGGTAATATATTCGACTTATGATATAATGAATTGCTCATATAATTTGAAATGGACAGTAGAGCGAATGAGAATGGCAGCAGAGGAATAGTATAAAATATAAAAGGAATCCTTAGAAAGCCATTGATGCATAACTTTGTTTTATATATGACGATAAAAGGGCCGTGTAGGAAAGTAATGGGAATGTGAAATGGATGGTAGTAAAGAGTGGAGGATTGAGTTAAAGTTTGCGAGTTTACTTGAAAACGAGGAATATGGCCATAGCGATTGTGAGAGCACAGAGAGACAGGCAATAGCCGTAAAAGTAAATTCGAGTCGTAATTTCCAAGTTGTCTCCATCACCTATCGACGGTGCTTCCTTTAGGGGGATGCAACTGCTGTAATCTGATCGATTTTGCCAAGAACCGTCTTCTCCACAGTAGCGAGTTGCATTTCCTAAAAATGAACAAAAAGTACGATTAATAGAATTTTATTCTTCTGGAGTTCAATTTTTAATATTCATTTCATCCAAAATCACTACCACTAAATACAATATGAGCGACAAATAATTCTCAGACTACTTTCTCCATCATATTCTGATTCCATAACACATTTCCACCAAACATTTCTACTTTTTACTAACATAAACCCTCTTTTTTGATGAAATTCGATGAAATTTGAATATGAGTGTTAAAAGAAACGGTACATTATTAACTATTTTTCGTTCTTACTGCCTGTAGCATATACTTCGGTATTTTTAAAGCTTGCGGACTATACAAAAAGTTCGGTTTTATTAAGTAATTGAGTTATTGTTGGTAGATATTTAAGTGGTTTCTATTGTATTTTGGCTAAGTTCCTCCAGGCTAGCGAGTAGTAATAGTGAAAGTATTCGTGCTTGGGAACTTTCACCATAAAAGAAAGTTATATTGTTAATACCCAGTACAATAATTAATCTTCTGTATTAACTGGCTAACAATAAACAGTATAGCAGGTAGTTATCCAACCGTTGTTGTATTATGAAGTTGCTTTAGCAAGATTAGAGTAGCGAGGACAAGCAAAAAATTAAGACAGCCATTTCATTGTCAAATCAATTAAGCTTATGCCATAAATCCTCAGTGGGGAGCCGAGCACAATCAATTTCGCGTGTTTCCGCTATTTTGGAGGAGTTAAAAACAAAATCCCTTTTGCAAGTAGAAAATAAACTTTTTATACCCTCCACGTAATATAAAAGTATACATAGGTAGGTAAGTACATTTAGAGTGTGTATCTTTTGTCATGTCTCACTTTCTCTTGCATCGGATAAATGAATGAAAGACTTGAAAGGTATATTAAACATAGTCAATCTACAACACAAACGTTTTTTCAATTGTTTCGTCCTACTTCATACCAAAAGCAGAATTAATATTATGTTCTACATGTCCCTCGGATATTGTAGTGTCAATGGAATTAAAATTAGAAAAGCGTTTACCAAATAGGAGTTGTGTACGCTGTGAATCAACATTATAATAATCAGTTTCATGACGGAGAACAATCTGTTTTGAATGGAGGCTGAGACTCTATTTTGGCTCTAATACTGCATAAAAATTTTCTCTGAATTATACTACAAAAGATATTTTCAGAAAGATTTAAAAAAAAGAAGCGTATTGTCTCAGAAATAACCAAGTAAACCGAACAATTGGTGCAGCATAGTCTCATCAAAATTAACAAAAAAGAAAGAGATTTTCTCAGAGAAACTTGTTCGTAGAAGGCACTACACGCTATACTAACTGATGACGGTACACTACCATATCAAGCTTTTATCTTGGCAATTACTTACTTAAATCTTAAGATTAACCAGAAAACAGCTCAATAGTGTGAAGCTTTACTGAAGCTATTATTTACACTAACCTTTAATTTCCTTAGTTAAATAAATCCCAGCAGCGGGATTCTTTTTAATGTCCGTTTCATAGCTCTGGCTTCGAATTTCAGGGAAATTCATCCCAAATTGCACTTTTGCTTAGGTTGGCGCATTGTCTGGGCACTACACTACCTTGGACAATTTCTCCATCTAGCTGCTACATAACCAAAGGCTATTTGTAAAATTTATTGAAAATGGTTCAATTCTTAGGAAGTTTTTGCGAGCACGATGGAAGGAATGAATGCATTCGAATAATTTCGAGCTTACGAGACGACACAACACTGAATTTTAATTCTGAGGACTTCTAACCAGAAGAGCAGCAAATAAACGATCATTTTACTAGAGCTGGCCATGACGAACATTAATTTATACATTTTAAGTTTTGTTAAAACATTTAATGATACCACTTTTTCCTTCAACTGTTTAAAACTTTTTTACACTATATTCTTGATTTAAAAAGTAAATGCTACAATTGCATTCATAGAATATACATTTCCATTTTTCATGTGGTGGTGGTGAAAGTCATTCTTCCCTAACGAGTTAGTTCTGTGCATAAAAATTTCCAACTTAGGTTAATTAACAGACCGACAGAATTTTTAGAAAGAAACCCATAATCCCTGCTTTCACCGTACAAGTAAGCTTGCGCTAGTTAGCACTTTCTTGGAGAAAGTGAATCAGGTCGTGAGTTGTGAAACATTTGTGTAGGATACTTTCACACCCATTATTCGTTGGTATTTCCGAAAAGGATATTCTGAGTAGAAAGAATATTACAATACGACCATCATAATTTTATACGTAAGTTGTGTCAGTCAATTCTTATTGTATTGTACCAGCCCGTCTCTAGATTTTCTCAGCACATGCAAAAAATAAATCAAAATCACAATGAAGAGAGTACAATTGTACAATAGACAAGACAGAGTGTCCTTTCACTTCAGTTGAAAAAGAAAGGATTTACATTCACAATCTCCCATTGTGCACTAAAGTAGTAGTGTGTGGATTCTGGTGAATTTGAATGAAAATAAACACGAAGATATGGTGAATTAGGAAAAGGTACTCAGTTTCGATAGTGCGTACCAGACAAAAATAGTGTCAACAAAATATTTCAAGGTTTTCATGACCATGAAGAAAGATCTATCTATAAATTATCACAAATCACATTAACCACATTTCATAATTTCGACGAATAAAAATTGAATATATTTTAAAATATTACAACCTTTTTCATTAGTGTAATCTTAATTTTATTCGTAAAGTTGGTAAAAGCAGGTTGATTTATTTTAACATTTATTAAAGCTAATTATACAGCAATTTACAATGCCTAGCTATGGTCTTTCGGGGATTACAATGATTATATAAAGTATGCCAGAATCTTGTTTATCGACCTAATTCATTCTTGTTGCATCTCCAAAATGAAGTTAATGGAACATTAGTAGCTTTAGAAAGTACCAGAAATGAAATATGAAAGTGGAGACAGGTTACGTGCCCTGACTCACTTATTTCCAGAATGCCCTTTCATTTAATCTTTCTGAAGAGTACAGATGATATAACTTACTATATTAAAGGAATCTTTCATCGGTTATCTCCAGTTCTACTACAACGTGTAACTTACGAACAAGAGTGGGTTAATATACAATGCTGTTACTAGTATTGCAAGTTTACGTGAAAAATAGATACCTAGGAAGATAGGATTGTATTTCCCTACATTTATATGACACTCTAAATCTTCATATACACTGTTCCTTGACATTTATTACCAACTACAATCTAACATTTTATGAAGGACATCTTTTACTTAGAGTGCACTCTGAGATTCTGATTGCTTGGATGAGAATTCTCCTACTAGCAGCGTCACTAGCGTCAGTAAGCTTAAGCTTGTTATATCCGTAAAAGAAGCGAAATGATGCAGAGAAGGAAAATTAACAACTTACATTCCCCACTATTTAAATCTCGACCTCGATCTCTTGCCTAATTGCCAATGTATTATATAATGAAACTGGATAAAAAACGAATTACAAAATTATTTCACGTAAAAGATCTAAGTTTAAAGGTCTCTCTCGTATTAGTTAAGGTACTTACTCGGGTACTTACTTCCTCTATAGGTACATCCGTACACCTCATTCACTTACAGTATATTGAGATCATGTAAAGTTATCTAATTATTGCTATAAAACTAAAATCGGTTTAATTTTGCTTAAACTATGATAATAAATTCGTATTACAACTTTTACTTCCTTTCCTTTACACTTTACATCATATTATTATACTGTGTTACTTTATTGAGTGAACATATTACAATTTAAGATTTTAAAGTTATAATATCGGCAAACTATCAACGAAACAATCCAACGATCTAGTTAGTTGGATACATATAAAATTCTTAAATTATTATCACTTAATTTGCTAAACTGGCTAATTTCAATTAACTGTTATAATAATAATACATTGCACTTTAATAACGTTTAAACAGACGACAGAGAACAATTATTGCATTGGTTTGTTTTAAACGTAAATTCCAACCCACAAAAACAAAAACAATACCCCAAATCCAGAGAAAAACGCTGAGTTTACAGAAATAAATACTTCTTTGACGAGTTCTCGTGTAGTTTCCGTTTTCGACACTTCGTAAACGATTAGCCATGCCAGGAAGAAAAGTCCAGTTCCAAGAAAAATTATGGCCAAGTATGGAAACATTTCCGGATGAATGGGAGACACGTAAGGACTGTCTTCAATGAACATTGTTGCAATATTTATGTCGAGCTTTACAGATTGATTACTTCACTTCCCTTTGAAATTCGACAGGTTTTAAATTCACGCCAAGCCAAATGGATAAGTTACCCTGCCTATAGTATTTGAAACAATACAAATATTATAATATTAAGAGCTCAAAACCAAAAATAATGGACTTTTACACAAATGACAAATATAACATTATGACAGCAAAATTAGACATAGCAGTCAGCCAGTATAATCTATACGCAGTTACAGGAGAGCGAACTATTGATGCTATTTTTCAAAAACTTACTGAACTTTCGGCTGAAGTGAAGACAATCAACAATGACAGAATCTTCTCAGACAATGGATAATAACCAATAACAAGGAGGACAAGGACTAGCGAAAATAATTCTGAAAAGCAGGAGCATGAAGAAAATGAATGGAGAACCAGACAATAGAAGAGGATTTAATCTACAATCTCTCACATGTAAGGAAAATAATATGAAAGTAATGTTCAATAGTAAAATGGAATCGGCGTTCCGTTCGATGCTCGATGCAAGCACAAAATCTCAAAATGCATACATAATGTATACTGTTACTGTATACCTAATACTACTAATACCTAGAGATATACATCTAATTACCTACTAAAATTAAGTAAAGTACGTATGGAAAAATGATTTTCATAGCAGCTATGACAGAATTCATCAGTCCTTTACAGCTCTGAAATCATCATAAGTACCTAGTAGCACCGCACAACAAGGAGCCTTCTTTTTACGAAATTACACAACGCAAGTAACGCAACAGTGATGTGATAATATTGTTAGTGTTCAAAATAGTGTAATAAATACGTAAAGGAGCTACCTTCACTGATGATACAGATATTGCACTTTTATATCTAGATATATAAAGAAGGAATTGAGGATGGGTAGGTAGGGGCATGATAACATTGGATTGTGTAATAAAAGTAGTCCAGGTAGTAAATATTTTCTAAAGTGAACAGAAGGTAAATAGAGACAGTCTAGGCAATCACTGTCCCTGGGAGGCGGAAAAAATCATCAATGATGTGACTCTGTGGGTCGCAACAGTCGCAAGTCGAGTCGTTGGTTTGTTTGGTTATTTCGGTTATTTCTGTTTTCACAGCTTAACTGCATTGCTCTGGATCAGTTTGTTCTCAGTTTGCCTTTGTTTGGTTGATTTACTTTAATGATCACTTTCCTTTTGCTTTGGTGGTGGCTATTGCTTTCATCCGCACTACCATTTCGTTTTAACGGTTCTCCGAGGTGTACTTTTCGTCTTTCCCTATTTTCGTTTGTTCTTTTCAGTTCTGTTCTTGCCCAAACACACTTACTTTAATGTAGTGTACTACTAACTAACTATAGTGAAAACGATTACAAAAAGTTACAACTTACACAAGAGCTGTTTACAATTGCCAATGTACACAAATAGGAATTTTATTCATTCCCTAACTGATTGTCAGGGCTAGCCTGGAAAAAGAACTTTGCAGTTCACAATCCGAAAATGTATTTTGATACCAAATCGACGACAAAGCAAACACGAAATCTTGCATTCATTGTACAGATAGGATATCTACAACTTTTCTATTGCATCGTTTCATGCGATTATCATCTGTGACTTTTTTGTGGTGTAACTTTATCCATAATTTTCTAGGCAATTTACATTGACGGATTATTTTAATGAATGCACTTTGGTTGATTGTTCATTTCCGCAAATGAACATTTGGAAACAATACAATAAAAGCAAAATTTCCGGACGTGAGTTAATTGCATATAAATGTCCTTATGCAATTATACTAGCGCAGATATCCTCCCGGTTTTTACTCGCGGAAGCAACTTTTTTTTTGCTAATTCTAAGAGAAAGGTCACATGGATTATTATTTTTCCTATTTTTCTGTTAGCCTAGACGTAATTCTGAAAGAGGCACTGGCACTAGCGGATGCAGTTTTACTTTTGTCATAAATAATTTAGGCTAATGATAAATGTCTGTAGTAACCCACTAACTACTTACCATCCACAGGATTTTATATGTAGACTGTTACTGTATTCGAAAGAAGCGTAAACGATCTCTAACTACAAATATGAGTAATTTTTTAGAATTTCAATAACCCAAACTGTTACTGTTAGCGAAGTATGCAATATTTATGGAAAGACTTGAGATATCAACGGAAATTTTTTACTTTCTCCGCCAAGAGTCAGTATAGTGCATAAATCCTATTCTAATAGGTAGTCTAAAGTTAGTGGTAGGTAACTGTCACTCTGACTGAAAGTAGATGACATCATGGCATTTTCGGCTTCCTTTCTCCATTCAGGCATTCAGAAGGTATCATTTATTAGCATCATTTACTTTATGCACTGTGTTGTCTCTTTCAGTGCTGCTTGTTAATGTCTCCAGCGAATGGTAGTCGATTCCGCCCAATTTCATTTTATTTATAACTATGAAATAAGTTAGATTTCATTTTTCATTGATGTGTACCAGTGTGCCTAAGTAATAGTATTCAGTTCGTTATGGTATTATGTCAATCCCTGTTGAAATGGATCACTAGTCATACTAGTGTACTGTGCACTTATTAAAATGTATTTCCGTATCAAAGTGAAAATTCTAGTGCTATTTATGATATTACAAAGTGAAATCGTGAAAATGTCATTAATAGAAAAGTGAAAAGTAAGATCATGACTTGATAATACCTATATACTTGGTAATGGTATGGTGTGTCACAGCTCTTATATAATATAGTGATCATGTTAATCAGTGAAATAAATAAGTTTCTTGGGACGGGAGATGAGATTGAATAAAAAGCGTCTGATTTTAATTCCCTTACAGCGTATGTCTGGGCTTTTTTAGATTCTAGATAAGTAGTCCTGGACGGGATGAATAGTTGTAAAAATTTAATCATAGCTTCAACTTAAATTAGAAAAGCAAGGAAAACGTGATCTTGTCGAATGAAGCTTATCCCAATGTTTAAGACTTGAAGAGATTCTACTCTACTTTTGCGACAACCTAGGACAAGAGACGAAAAATGGACTAGACTACATACTTCCTATCACAATAATATGAGACTGGCTGACATCATTCAATTTGTCTGATCTACTATGAATAGAGGACCATCAAGAAGACAAAAACTGAAGTTTTTTGATATCAGATGAATATTCTAGCTTATCTTTACCAAATTGCAATTTAGATGTGCGAAATTAATTGCATTTACAACTATAGGCATACGACGATCCAGTTTCAGTATACAAATTAGGGTTTTTTGTAATGAAATAAAGCATAGACACACTCTCATACTACTATCTGTAGTCTGTAGTAATCATTATACTATTATAATGACAAAAACAAAGCAGATTATTATATAATATGGTTATCTATATCTACATTTTCACTCCATGAGTAAGCCAGAATACCAGCAATATGCGTACTACATATCTCCAGCATATACTAATTCCTGTATAAATATGAACTTTGGTAGTAAATACATCTTCTATTGGAAAAATATTAGTTTACTCAAGAATATTAGTCAGTAATCTGCCTATAAGCTCCTTATTACACGATTTGTTCAGGAGGAAATCAATTCTGCTGTTTCAGCTACATTATTAAAACTCAATTTTAATTTCCGTGCAGGTACGTAGGATGTTACGTTATTTAATATCACCGTCACAGGAATCGCAAACGCAATACCGTGGATGTGGATAACACTGTAACTGTAGACTGTAGCAGCATTGCATAGAGTAGCTATATTATCATCTATTATTACAATAGAATAGTACGCAGGTGTACAGTGTACCTCGGGCTGGAATGAATTGATTACTTTTTGATCGGTAATAGTATACTCATCGAAAATGACAACGTAATAGATCCACAATAGTTGTTGATCAGTGAGCATCATCTGCTTATTGTTACATCTAATTGTGTCTCTTAATACAATTAGAAAATAATTTAAACATTTACACAAAAGTGTCCATTAACAGTAACACTGTTGTGACTTGTGAGTCTATATCACTTACTATTTCACTCTTTTGTCATTCATTTTCCATTTGGTAGGTATCCTTTAAATATAATATATTAATACACCACTGCACTGCGTAATCTGTAAAGCATGATGTATGTGTTAATTACAGCACTATACATACCCCAATAAATATGTACCGACGATAGAGATAATGATACGATGATATGATGTGTAAAAGTTCGTATGCCCAAAACAACATTGTAATGTCAACGAATAAAGCTCGCAAAGGGAATGATAAAAGTGAATATTTACTTTCTCTGAATAATCGTCAATAATTTTGTGGTGGAGTTTGGTGTGATAATTTTCTCCGTGGTTTCTCTATCGCCACAGGGGAAGTTTAGCTCTAACACGCACACGTACATGCCAATGCACTTTAGAAGATATTATCCTGTTGGTGGTCCCCTACTCCATACGTATATAGTAAATTATTTAAATCCCAGACTAAAATGTCATTATTTTTCCATCTGGAAACTAGGCATATGAACCGTGACAATTGTAAAAGAAGCTTTTCCTCTGTGTTCGAGTGTAAAAGCGTAAAGGATGTCATTCCAGTTGTCACAGAGCCATTAAATGCCTTTGATGAACATTCCCTTCAAAGTTTCCTTTGCATTTCAATCAGATATAGAATCCAGTTGGCGGAGATCAAACGTAAATCTATTAAAACTTTAAGGTATCGCGATCGCCAACAAAGAGGACATAAGCGAATCCTAAATAATAATTAGTGTAAAGTGTGTGAATTGGTAGACAGAAGTTCTATCGTGTTATAAAAGCTGTATACTAGAAATCATAGTTAGCAGTAATGAACTTACTTGAAGTGTCGTAGGCAATTCCTTGGAATTTATCGAAGCATGGAAGTGTTGCCGTAAAGCCGGCTGGAGTGTCCGGCCAGCAAAGTGCTCCATCCCAGTTCCTGATACAAATCAAAGAGTCATTGAAATTCTGGTGGTGTAGTAGATGATCCAGCTGTTTTTCTTGGGAATTAAATGGAACAGGGCGATGAGGGGAGAACAAACGAGGGATTTCGTTGCTTAGCTCTTCGTTAGAATTGCTAGGAGTAGAGCTGATGGAGAGAATATCCTCATCGAGCCATTGATGATTAGGAGAGTGGGATTGTTCTTGAAGAGCAGAGCTGTAGCACTCATCGAAGCCCGTTTCATTCCCGTCGAATCCAAGTAGCTCATCATTATGAGACATTTGCAATTGCTCTGTTGACGATGGAAAGTAAGGATCTGGAATCAGATGATTAGTTGCGGGAGCTGGAGATGAAGACGGAAGACTTATGCTGCTACTAATTACTCGATTCCTGCTCCTATCTTCGCTATCTAACGAAGAATCTCTGTTCCAGTTCGAATTAACCCAACTGCCTATACCACTGGAACCATATCTGTAACTACTTCGTAAGTAATCGAATATTCCTGGAAAACTAGAAAGCTTGCCGTCCTCCGAAGATTCCTCTTCCATTTCCATCTTGTACTTTTCACTATCCATTCTTCTGGAACGAAACACTGCAGGAAGTCTCTTCCGAAACTTTTACTCCTCGTTCTACTAGACGAGATGAGGCTACATAAATGCAATCTATCTTCAGGTCAAAGTTTAAGACAGCTTCACACTAGCGCGCTTCCAACTACTTATTGTGTCTCGGCGATTTTAATTTATACAATTACATTAATCTTTTCAAGGGTTTCATCCACTACAGTCATGCTCCTTGTTTCAACTTGTAAATAATGAATATATTTACTGTCTCTTAATTTGTGACATTGTGAACACTTTGTTATGCATTTGTTTTAATTTAGCTCTTACGTCAATTGCACTGGTCCTGAATTATTATTCTGTCCTCACGGAATACCAATGCACACTTACATTTCAAGGGGCGCTATTTATAGAAAGTTAGGTATTCGAGTATTTGTCTTTGAGAGCAAGATTCTAAATATAATTTACACAATGGAGCACTTGAGAATGAGAAGTATTTATAGTCCTACAATTCACCAGCAGATTCACAGGATTTTCATTTATTTGTTACCGGGAGGGCTTTTGGTAGACAGTATCTTCTTAGTGGTTTTATTAATTGTTCATTTCGGTAGTGCATATAACAGACGCGATGATTGGAAAATGAAATCCGTTGAATTCATCAAAAGGAATGTTGTGCTCCAAGTGACGAGAAGGAAGCCACGGAATCTGAAATGATTAATATGGAGGCAATTACTGTGAATTTTCTGGGTAAATCCGTGAAAATCTCCTATAACAAGGTTACAATTAAGTATTGCGGGAAAGACTAAGCTTTAATCTATGATTTTCAGGCAGTTAATGCTGAGAATTAAGCTGCTTAAGAAGTAATAAGATTGGGTAACCCAGATTTTGTGATTTGCAAGGTACAATAGTGCAATATTCAGGAACCGAAGAATGCAAGAAAGCATAATCTTTCCGAATAGGTAAAGTCAAGGGAAATGACTATTAACTTAATTAGATTACAATTTGCATCTTATTTAGCTAATTATGACGCTTCTCTGGTAGCGCAAGAAAGCGTAAATAATTTGGTGGAAAGCTGTGATAAAATCTTTTGTTTTCGACAAGGTATGTTGATTTTCTGTTACAAACATGTTTTCTTCAGTGACAATGTAATTGTATAATAACAAAATGGAAAGTCTAAACGGAGACGGAAAACGTTATTCGTTCGTCGAGAAAAGTTGGACATTATTATGAATACATTTTATCGTGACTATACGATGCTTTCGGCTTTGTCTCCTTTTTCTTTTCCCTTGTTTTCACTCCATCGTTGGGTTATTCAGTAAATTTTCCAGAAAATATTCAGCGGAAAAGCAACAGAAAAATACGAGTGGAAAGTCTACTACAGCAAGTAGAAATGAAGTTTATCCAAGATGAGATTGGATGCGGACGGATTGAATTACTTACGGCTTAAAGCAAGAAGCAATCTGGAGGTCACATTAATATTTCAGACTCTCCATTCGACAAGAGCATAAACTACAGTCACGAAGCGTAACGATGTCATGCCATGCCATCGTTTTGCTTAGTATGCGCTATGAAAAGCCAATTCAAGTGAAAAAGAATACATTTATATAAATTCGCTAGTCTACTAGTATATCCATTTAGTAGCATCGTGTAAAAGTTTAGCAGACAGATATTATAGGCACCTAAAATGTTTAGATTAGTTTCATGTATGGATTCATTGAAATTCAATTCATACATTCGCTATTTAAGATTCGAGGAAGCCATAATATTCTTTTCCTACATAATCTTCCGCACAAAGTATTGTGGCTCCAATATTACTTATGTATGTAATTCATACGCACTATCTACTCTAACAACAATGTTTCGTAATAAAAATATACACTACTGTAATGTCGAAGGTTTCTGGAAATAGTTTTTACCGTATACGAATGCATAATCATCATAGTATACAACGAAACGTAAACGCTACGTATCAGCCTATCATCACGATTGAATATTTTACGATGTATGTCAGTTTTCTACTCAAATAAATTTGATTGCATGCGGGGATATTAGCAATTATACCAATGAAATTACGATACAATTCATTTATTACATATGAAAGTGAAACTTTCCTTCATATAACATGCACAAAATGACTATTGACTATAATGTCACGAAAAGTTTTTTTTATATCAAATATCAGTGTACATACTTTTCCAATTTTAATGTTTCCTTAAAATTTGGAATGTACTCATTTACAGCCCCAGAAGAACTCCCAGAAGCCTATCTGAAATGTTAGGTAGAGGTAGAGGATAGAATTTATTCAGCTTTACATTATTATAAAAAGGAAGTCTAATTACGGTAAAATCTAAATACAATTAAATCACTTAATTTGATTTTAATTGCGTCAAATGCAACGATTCAACTGAAATCGGCTTTTTAAATGTTTTCAGGCATCATTTGTAGAGACTATATTCAAATGAATAAACCATATTTTGCCTTTACCACTGCTTTATTACAGCCCGTTTTATTATGGTGTATTTGTATTGTAGCAGCATTAATACTATTCCCTTGTTCCTGCTCTATTTCATAATTTTATTGTTTGTTCTTGCTACCTGTGCAGTACCCAGCATATGTAACTGTAAATTTGTTTTAGACAATGTCAATTTATAAAATACTATTATGTCCAGTGTAAAAACATTCATTGTTCCAATAAGACAGTAATATTTAATTGTTCACTCCACATTCCACATGCAATTCTGCTCCAAATATGCAATAAATATAAATGCCTTATTAACTAGATATATAGTAAAGTAGTTTTCATAAATTCATCAAATTAACTCAACTTTCTAACGAAAAATAGTAATGAACCGAAGGGTTATTTTTTATGAAGTATACACATTCAAAAACTGCCATAAATATTACATGTAATTTGATGTGTCTATATGTTGAAGTTAGCTAGAAAATAATATTATGGTACCATTTCAGAAACTTCGTATGGAAAAAAAAGAGTGACATAATATGGAGTGTAGGTCAGTATCTACCAACCACACGAGTATAGAAATGTATATAATTGTGGTCATATTATTGATTTTATGGGGGTTGTTGGCTTTTTTATCCAAAAGTTAGGATTTCTATACGCGATTTCCATCATAATCGAAATCATACAGAGAGCCCGATTTCGTCAACAACTGACAACCCTATATTAGTATCTGAAAGGAATAATTTTCTGACGAGTATACTTATCTTAATATATATTAAATGTGGCCAACCAGGTCAGCAGTTTTGGAAGTTTCAAAGGGAAAATCATTATAATATGTCTATACCGTATAATTCGTATTAATGTAACTAGACAATAGACTAGGACTAACCCACGATGACAACAAATTAGTGAGGCTGTATTCGCAAAGGGCGTAATTACTAATTACTCGTGCTACATAAACATTGCATCTTTCCACATAATGCTCCCAAACTGGGTATAACGTGAAACTAAAAAGTTGGATGACAAATAAGTCTTGCTCAGTCAAACTATGAGTTATTTCATAATGATCATAGTTTTGTCTATACATAAAGGTAGTACTGCTGAAAATATATTGAATATTTACTTTAGTTGCTGAACAACAAAGTTTTGAAAGTCTTTTATATGAATTGTGTGGTATATATGGCTTAAAAGGTTTTGGATGGTTTTAGGTTCAAAAGTGACTAAAGAAAAAAGTACATTAAGGTGTGTTAAAAATAGTTGTAAAAAATTGAGTAGGTATACGTAGGTACATCGGTAATATATAGTAAATGTGCCTTGAGAGACATAATTCGATATATAGGTAAGTAGTAGAGAGAGAGATAGACATTTTACATTCGTTTCTTTGGAGTTTGTGTTATGTGTCTCTTTGTAGAGATAATGCGCTTTTGCTGTCACATAAAATCATATCCTGAAAAGTTATTTGATGTGAAGCAAACGTGATATGACAAACTGGTGTAGCAAAGAAAATTGTCATTCTTTACACTGCATTATTTATGCTGGACTTGTGTCCGATGTTGTCCTGTCTATATAAACAAGCCTCTATAGCAGTACAAAGTTGACGGTAAACTTAATGGAAATCTACAGACAGACAATCAGACAATGTAGTCATCTTTTCAACGAGGATTCTATGTTAATATTTACCAGGAGACTCTCTACTCACAAGAACTACTGCCACTATCCCTATTATCCAATAATGACACAATATTTGCAGAGAGCATAGCAATTTTCATTTTATAGCATACGAGTATCAGTTTACACACAATAATAATGTAAATAGAGAAACCTTTCTTTGTATGTCATACACAAACTTATCTTCTTCTGACTACATTTCTTTCTACTACTTAAATTGTAGGAAAATAAAGTTGTAAATCAAAGCCGTAATGATTGCTTGTTACCCAACTTAAAGTTGCAGCACAGGCAGGTAGCAAGAGAGATTCGATTCTTCTTCTACGTCTTTCCTACAGGGTTCTATTTTTTCTATTATGCATAACATTCTTTATTTCTACGCAAGAACAAGAGTAAAAGTAACTGCTATTAATAATTCCAATTTTTAATGGTAGCGAAACCCTTTTTTTCGTAAAATTTGCTTGTATAAGCTACTTTCTCTACTTTTCTGAATAAGCAAGAAAGTTATGTGCGAGCCTATATACTACTTATGTAATGTATGATATTTCTATTTTCACAACTCCTGAGCCAACTGACTAGGGCACTTTATTTTTCCTTTGAAACCATTCACCTAGGGAAGAAGCTCACTAAGGACATTTCCTCCATAAATTTTCATATCATTTTCTTCTCCAACGTGGATAAAGAAATATTGAATGCAAAGCAAAAGTCTCTCTTTGATAAAACGTCACTATGCACAAAACATCTGCCCTAGTTCAAAAAATACGATTATAATACAGAGAATCTTCCTTCTGTGAAAAATCATTGTATGAATTTCGAGTTTAGGTCCCTAATACAGTTCCCGTTTTTGAAAAATGGGGGACCAGTGTATCATTAAATGAATATATCTGGTATAGCCGAAAGTTACTATATAGAAAAGAAAATTTTAATGAAGACCCAATTAAAAAATGCCTTACCTTACGAAAAAATGCAATAAACTTAATACTCAAATAATTCCCAACTTTTCGTGATGTGACAAGAAATGCAACTGTAATTTAAAATCTTTATTCTAAATTCTAGCGTCTACAAACAGTGCATCTGGCTACAGTAATAGCTAAGAGCATTACTATGTCGGTGGGATTGGTGAAAATGGCAATAATATTATTGCGATTCTCGAGATCCCCTAGAGGGTTATGGTTTGCATAGAAGTAGTTTTGGTTTTGCATACAGGCTGATAGACACTAAAGTTAGTCATACACAGTATAATGATCTAGTGTCTATTTATAGCATAAATGAAGGATTTGAATTTATTTTCCTCCATCTGGACTAAAATGTCTCAATGAGCTGCCAGAAAATGTGGAAGGATAAAGATTTCTACAGTAAGACATTTCAGTGTGGAAAATAAAAAGAAAACATAATTATGCAATCTTTGTGTTAGCCTTATTATTATTGTTTTTGTTTCTGAACTCATATATTTTGCAGAAATAACAACAGAATGGTTGAGTAAGTCTTTGGAGGTGGAACATCAAGGAGAATCTCGAGTTGTCTCTTGTCTGTATGAAAAAGGACATTCATTTGAGTGAAAGTTTTCTTTATAATTTATTAACTACTGAGATGGAATGTCTTAACGAGCTATGATATGAATGAAACACAATGTAATTTAGTAGTTCCCAGAGAAAACGTTCCATAATGTAATGAAATAAGTGAGGACGTTCTGTTAGTGCGACTACGAAGACGACTGATGATTCACCGTATGAAAGTTGGTAATTGTAAGGCCGACACAGAGTGTCTGGGTCGTAGTATAGTAATTTAAAAAGGCAATTCAGTCCTTTTTATGTGAAAAGAACTAGCGAGAGTCTGTGGACTATTATGCTCATCACATACTATTTTAAAATGAGTTTTCATTCAATCTTTTTCAGCATGCGAGGTGAATGACTATTGAATACGGAAGGGAAAGAAAACGTGGCAGTGACAGTGTGCAAGTAGATTCCGAGTTTGAATAGAGAAAGTCATATGAATGCAATGCAACAACCCAGGTTCAATCTTGTTTAAGTCTGTTCTAAAGTTCCATGTCATGTATCTGCCTATTTAAAAGGACTTTCTCCAATGTTTAAATCTTGTTACATACTATTCCCTACATAAATATGGCAGATATATCCCATGAAAGATGTACTGATGTAAAATTTAGGGATGTTATTAATATATGTAGCAAAGTAGATGGAAATCTTGTATTTTGTAAGGAAAGACCACGATGATGTGGTGTAATAAGAGAAATTCATGAATTTGTACATAGATCACGACCAGGTCGTTAGAAGGAAAGAATTAACTAAAACATGACTGTTCTTGTTCTAGTTGCGAATACCTGACTTTTAGTCAGAAGATCCATTCAGTCTTTTTACCATCAATTATGTTATCCTATTCTGGTCTACTCTTTACTTAGAAAGAAGCAAATGAATGGAAACTCCTCCTCTTGGCTTCTCTTTACATTCTAAGCATTTTTCTCTTGAGTATGTTAAGGAAAGAAGGCTCATTGTACACAAGGATCAAAAGAAGAAAACGGAAGCCGTCAGATTAGTTATGCAACTTAGTCTTTAACAATTCCTCCCATACTCTCCGTTCATCTTTCTATAACAGACTCCATTATGTCCTTGCACTTATTATCATTATCCACTGGATTATTCACTGGGTTTTTCTCAAAGAATAATCCACCATTATTCCTAAATACCTCCGACCTCCACTGCAGGTTAAAGTTCAAATGATTTTCTCAACACTATACACTCGAAACTATTTCAAACGTCGTCGTTCCACACGCATAACCTCCTTCGGAAACGGATT
Source organism: Tomocerus nigrus (assembly GCA_019776505.1). Lineage (NCBI taxonomy): Eukaryota > Metazoa > Arthropoda > Collembola > Entomobryomorpha > Tomoceridae > Tomocerus > Tomocerus nigrus. Next base: position 25,341 of record JABASI010000946.1, read on the forward strand.
CGTTTATTTCAGTGATGCAGAAAAAATGATAGAATTCAAATGCGAAAATCCTATTCTCCACTTTCTTTTAAGAAGAGAACAATAAAAGAATGAAAGAAAAAATGCATTTGCGTCTTAAGGTTCTCCAAATGTTGAAAGCTTTGCATTTCTCACACAAATACTTAGAGAAAATGTATAACTTCCCAGCAAAAGAAAACAACACCTTCTCACATTTGTTGAAAGATAATGAAATACTCTTCTTCTCCTAAATGTGCAAATGGGAAAGCTTACCTACAAAAGTGTGCAGATAATGACGATAATGGACTCCATTAGAACAACGCTCAATTTCATAGAGAATTATCTAGTAGCTACTATTATATATACTCATTTATTGCACACTGTTTGTAATTAGGAGTTACGAGTTAGGAAGGACGTGGCCGTGGGTGTGAGTGAGTGGACTAGCTAGTAGAACAAGAAGGAAAGTGACACGTTTTAGCATTTAACCTTTTCCATCTTTGGAAAATGATGTCATTGTCTATTGTACTAGTGGAAAATATACATTCCCATGTATTCTTAGCACATTTTTTGTAGAACTTTCCATTTTTTTCTGGTAGATAGCTTTGAATGTTTTATGGGACAATAGCGAGCTTACATTAGGTTTGTTTTGTGGGAGGATGGAATGTTATGAACTGCCTTGGACTTGACAAGAGGAAATTGGATTTCTTTATACAACTTCATAATGAGTTTCCATTAACAGTAGTAATTCAAGCAAACGATACATTCTGAGGGTATCCTTATCTAGCATTACGTCTATTATGCGTGCCAGCCCGCCTTTCCCAACCATTATAATGAAGAAACAGCAGTAGTCAATGTTAATTAACAATTTATCTCCACCCACAGAATCCACCAACAATAATCATCTTCGATGAGGGTACATTAACCTTTTATGGTGGAGGTGAACCTGACCTACGAAAATACAAAATATCCAACTTTTCCCTTTCAATTATAGAAATTCTCTACGAAAACATAATTTCCCTTGTGATTTACCTTATTATGTTTTAATCACAATTTCTCTAATCATTTAATGCTATTTTCCGAAAGGTTTCTTTGTCAATTTCATAATAATCACGATTAAATATTGGGCTTGGCTAATTCTACGGAAAATATTTGTTTTTGTGCTCAATTTTCCGTTTCAATAAAACATCTTGTGTGTTACCGATCAAGAACAATGTGGATACTTATCGGTTTCCTTTGACTGCCTCTTATCTTAATCTCACTTGGTCGGTGTGTGTTTATTTTGGTAAACATCGAAGGATGTGAAGGAATTTGGAAAACAGATTGCAAGTGAGATAAGCAAAACTTCCGAGATGAAGAGCGTATTATTATCTGTCTATCTTTCTAAATCCTTAGGTAATCCTCGCACCATTAACTTCCATCCCTCACCAAGTGAAAACTAAAGTGGGAAAGCAGAACTAAGTAGACGGAATTCAGGCCGACAGGAAAAGAAAACTTTTTTCCCTTCTAATGTGAATAACTCGGTTTTAGTTTACTATGTGTTTGTGTTGGGCATATTCATTCTACCTCTAAGTTTCCCCATCAGAAAAATGTCTGAAGTTTTCTGTAGTTCGACTATATCACAGCTACATATACTAAAAGGCACAGAACTACATGTAGGTATGGAATAATATACAAAACATAGGATATACTCATATTCATTTCCAACTTTACATTTGGTATTATGCGTAAAGTAAGAGAATATTATGCGTAAAGTAAGAGAATATTATGTGCCACTTTTGTACATTACGATTCTGTTTTTTTATATGCAAAGAAAGGAATGACTTGAATTCTCTGATTCCCTCTTCATCGTTTATGAATGATATTATAGCTGACTCATTTTTCGCAAAGGCACCTACCTGTTTTCCCAGTTTGATCGTTTTGGGAACCTGTAATTACGCACGTGTTTAAAATGACGAAATCATAAATGTAATGATGTTATAAAGTTTCGCAGATAATTTTAGCTGCATGCGATTTAATAAATGACGCTACAAAAGATTTCATAATTTTCAATTCACAGTTGAGAGCATTACAAAGCAATAATCCGGGGGGAGTTTTTGGAAGCTATCAAAACTAGGCATTTCATCTGTTTGTTTTGTTAAAGGATTCAGTATCATGCAATAATCATAAAATCCTTTTATAAAAAAGAACCAGATGATAAAAACGTAACAAGTATTATTGCATTATTATCCTCATTGTTCAACAAAGAAAATAGAACGATTGTGGCTACGAAAGTGCCTTTTGAGGAAAGCAGGTCAAAAAGGTATTTCATACCATAAAAGCTTCAGTGTGAGTTGATATCCCTATTGCCAGGTATAATGTATTGATGTAATTCAATTGGGATGGTTCGAATACAAAGGTCGTTGTTTCCATTTGATGTAGTCTACCTGCGTATTGCTTGGAATTTCCTAACTTTTAATAGGCATATAGCTAGAGTAGGAGACATTTTCTATTTCGTATGTGATCAAACGATCACACAGTATGAAATTAATTGTTTGATTTCTATAACATCTTATAGTATAATCCTATAAAATCCGAGGCAAAAAAGAAACTGGACTAAAAGAACGTAGGAATTCTCCTTCTGATTGGGTATGTAAAAGGTAGGAAAGATCTATACATGCATCTATATGAATAAAAGCTGTCTCTCTGCACAGAATAAGTTACTGAATAGTTTTTACAAGGTAGTGGATGTGCTAAAGACAAGGGAAGAAGGATTACTTAAGGCTCTTAATAAAAATACCTTCTTGTACAAGATACGTGGTTAGATAAATGTGTTTTCTCAGATCGATTCTGTTTGGAAATGCAATAATAGCACCTGGGGTGAAAGCAAAAGTTACTCAGGAGAAATTCGAAGGTATTGCGTCTACTAACAAGCTATAACAAACATTGGAATACAATACAAACGAATACTTTCTCTGGATTCCTCTAAATCTAATCGTTTCAGATTGAACAATCGGCTTTTCTGCTGTTCCCTCCCACAGAACTATAGGGATCTGAGATCATGATAGATAAAAGTCCTTGTCTTACTGCTTATGGTGTGTCGTTCATGATAGCTATGGAAAGTTTCCTCACTTTTCATTTAATTGAAACTTATGTATCCTTCGTACAAGACATGGGTAATCAGAAGCAGCAGAATCAATAAACTTCCGCTCGTATACTTAGCAAAACAAGAAAAGGAGAAAGCTGAAAACAAGACGGATGAGCTTTGATTTATTCATTTAAGCGATACACTTTCTCTGCTTCCTTTCCCTCCCCTCTCGCCTAACTTTTTAACTTTCACACACAACTACAGATAATTTATATAACCAAAAGTTATATACGAAATGTAATGATACGATAGAAATAAGAGGAAAACTGTGCACTTTAAGAATCCTTTTCTTTTTGCACGTTTACACCAAATGAATCGCAACTGCTTTCATAGTGTACATATATAAATATAAGGTATCGTACAATTTAATACTTAGCAGGTTGTATATTTGAATGAATCGCAGAATCAAAACAGAATTTAAATTTTAATCCGCTTATTACAATTGTAAAGGTAAGGGTTTAATTCATATCATTTGTAGGAGATGCAATGGTCATTCTTTCCGTATCAGATTTTCAGATTAAACAGGTTTTCCTACGTTTTATTAAAAATTAAATACACTGGATTTTAGTGCAGTAAAGTAAAACAGTATTAGAAAAGTAGGGCATTGCTAATGAAAGGTAATTGCTTATTATTAAACTGCACTACAATTAGATTTGTAAAAGTAGAACAGTGTTAATGAAACGTGATTTCATTATGAATGACCCTTCAGATGTGGATACACCACAATTTTTGCTCTCATTTCCCCTAGTTTCTCAGGAGGCAAATAATGAAATTGGCCATGGCCATTATTACTACGCTCAAAAGACCAGGAAGTATTATATGCAAATGAAGCTAATCCATTACATGAGACGAACTGTCAGCACATAAATTGCACCCAGTATTGCTAATGATTTCTAGTATTCACATGCAATTCCAAGTATAAAATTATTTCAGTTTTCCACTACCATCTCTTAGTAAATAAAAGGGTCCACGACTTCCACGAGCAGCTACGTTAGTATTTACGGGCTGCTGCCAAGAAACATGAGTTACACCATCAATATGTTAAGTTGTCGTATGCAGGACAATATCGCTCTTTGGGGGTTAACTTTCTGTGTAATTTGCAAAAATGGCATGCACATGCATAGCTGACAGCATGCAATATATTTCTGTACTAACATAAGCATTTTCTGTTCTTACCTCGTATACAAAGCATTTGTTTTTTACAGATCACACAATTTACTAGAATACATAGGTATATACCTACTTACTTTAGTTCAAATACAAATAAATGGGTTTCCGGCTAATTTACTGAATATTTTGCACAATAAAAAGTAGTGATTTGCAGTTTAAATAAAATTTAAGCTTAGGGTAAACCTGAAAGCTAGTGTTATAAATTATAAATACGCGGCAGTTTCCAGTTTTAGTAGGTACTTATGATTTAACTAACAATTAAAATAATAGTGGTACTCACTTTTGTTCGCAGTGACTTAGTTTGTTAGAATCGCAGATTGAAGTCGTCTCACTGCGACTGCGTAACAAGGTGCCAAAGTAATGAGCGTGAGCAAACCTATGGGTGTTTTGTGACTT
>JABASI010000947.1:0-30026 GCA_019776505.1 Tomocerus nigrus
TGTTTCCTTTATGTATGTAATAATCCTTATTGCTGACATTGAATGAACAGTTGAAACTTATGCGATAGTAATTTACATTGTTTTCGTAATATGACATGTATGCACATACAAAAGTGAGCTTTATTATTTAGTAGATCATGTACTAATGCACAAGAAGACGGCAATGGCAAATACTGCACAAAAAATAAAATCCGTGAAACAGACTGTACGTTAACACCCTAAAATGGCCATGATAAAAATGCCGTTGTCTTTCATTGCAGTTCGCAGCTTTTCGACATACCAAGTACATAATTATTAAGTTAGTTTATTGTAAAATGAAATGGTATTGCTATTTAGAACGGCAGAACGGTGATTCTAGAAACAGGGATTGTTCATTTCTGTTACAAAGTGTCAATATTATCTGATGGTGATTAATGATGAGAAAAATGAAATCCAAATCTGTTAGGTTCATTATCTGAGAAATTTTGTCCTACGTAACTTCTCATACGACTTTCAGGATGTAAATGGCTTCGTCTTTTCAAGTCTAAACCAAACACCAAAACATTTTGCACACTTTTTCTATTTACACTTAACTTTGCTCACTTTTGTGCAATTTTTACGGAATGTCATTAAATTTTGAATCTTATGAACGATACAGATGTAAATCACTTTTGATCCTTACTTTGTCATTAGCATTGTTATCCAGACTAATTTATTCTATCTACTTACGTTGTTGTGTAAGAGTAGAAGGTGGAAAAAAATTTATAATGTAAAGTGCAGTCCGGGCGGGGTAATATTTTGATTAGACAACAGAAGTAAATCTAGTATTTCTGCTATTGTTTTCAAGTTGACTAGGATTGAGGAGTCGAGTCAAATTACGGAAGATGCATTAAGGTAGCTTTGATAAGAAAGATGAAATCGAATGGTGTGATGTGCCTTATACTAGTACTATGAAGTGTGTCGTATGACGTTCGAATGTAAAGCAGGATAGAAAAGGGATAAATGGAGCAGGAGGAGCGTAGGTCGAAGGAGGAGAAGAAAACAACACAATAACAGAACAAGAATCACAAAGAGAATAATAATTATGATAATGGGAGTAGGGAGAATATTAGATGCACGAAGCGTAGAATGAATATAAAGGTTAACGTAACGTGGCGTATTTTTATTTGTAGCACTAGGCCAGAAAGCAAATTACGAGTCGGGCAAATGACTCTCATTACACATTATTTGCACTCAGCATCTTGTGCTGACGTCCGTTTGACTGCTGCATAAAGTTAACTTAAGATTAGAGAAAAGAAGCTGCTGAGCTGAGAAATGAAGACTGCTTGTATTTTGCAATTTTATGTCGACTACGTGTTCTAATATAATGCAGTAGTAATGGACTCCAGTGTGCAATAGGAAATGAAATTATTGTACATTGTGCTCAGTGTATACACTCCTTATACGTTACATCTCTTCGGGTTATATATAGTGTTGCATTCTCTTCCATTCACGACGACTGGAGGAAAGGAGGAAGAATAGGCAAATATGGAGTCGTAGTACTAGATGAAATTTAACTCTGTAAATAAGGCTGGATGTGATGTGACTTTGACGATGTGAATATGTAGTTTAAATAGAAAGCACCTGCTTTTTATTTGGCACTTTTACTATTAGCTTCTCAAACGTCAGCTATTGCTTCAAAATTATATGTAACAATGCTAAGAATGAGCTGATAGATACCTACTCAGTCCATAACACTATATGTTAACAATGGCACTTCTTGTTTTCATTATGAAACCTTTCACTGTATTAGTAGGACTTTCCCCATGCATCCTACTTCGCTCTGTTACTTTTATTACTGTGGCATTGTGAGTGTGTGTGCTGAATACTGAATTTATCTTAGGATTATTACGTTTTTATTTGACTTGCTTTCAATTCGTGTAGACTTATTGATATCCCTAATTGTAAAATGTACATAGTGCATGCATATCCATCCTTTTATAAATATAACTCTTTCTTTTTGAGGAATTTTTGTATACCTATTGGAAATGTTTTGTATGAAGGGAATTGTTACAGTGCTGATGCTATAACCGATTAGGATCGATTTTCTTATTTGTACTTAATAATGAGAATGGAATGAGGTGTGCACTGTTTGTGCACCTGTTCTGATTTCAGAATGAACTCTTACTATAGGAGAGATTAGAAGGAGTGTTTGCAATTTTAAAATAGAAATGCACAGCTGATGAGGTTGGAGATTAGGAGGAGTGGGGATGAGAAAGTGGAGTGAGTTATTTCTATTAGTGAGTGTATCTGTGACTCATCAAAGAAAATCTATCTTTTCCGGTTTTATTGTGCGATGGTTAGAGTAACAGTAATACAGTAGCCTGATTTCACGACTGGACAGAAGATTAAATGAGAAAGAAGGAGAGTGCAGGTCAGCTCACATTCTCATCACAATCATGATTGTAGACGTAGCTCTGTTAGTACTACTACGGAGGAGGAAGAGAGGAGTAGTAAACGGCAGAGTAAATGTAATGTGGCTTGGCTCGGAAGAATCAGAGAGAGAGAGAGAGAGAGAGAGAGACAGAGACGAGTTAGACTTGTAGTAGTTGATAGGATATATAGATACTTAAGAAAATACCTATCACAACCAAGACAGGACCATTAAAGTCAGAAATAGGAAGTTTCCATTAAGAAAGTGCTAGAGCCGAGAGGTACATTAGATGAAACTTGATCTTTTGCTTTCACTCCTTTCTCCCGGTAACTAACTACTATGTGCGGCAGATGCAGTCAACAGACAGCAAACCACTTTCACATCCCCTACTTCTTACTTACCAACCTCGGCAATGGTTACCACCACTCACTACACTACGCCGAGAAGATCTACCTACCCACTCCTATTAACTATAATATTACATCTTCTAGCAGCGAACAACTAACAATTACCAGTCCTCCTCGACTACCTCCTTTCCTTATTCTTACTTCTTCCTATTCCTCCTTCCTTCTCCCACTCCCACTTCTTCTACTATTTCCTATTTATATATAGAAGCCATCTATTAGCTACATCTACTAAGTACTACTTCGTTAGCCACCATTTGATTTCCTTTTCTGTCCTTTCTTCATTATAATTATAGCTAAAAAGAGAGAGAGAGAGAGAGTTCCTTTCTCTCTCTATGTATAGTTAGCCTGAACATGTGCCTCGTCTTTTCTTTCCTCTTTCTCTTCCTTCAGATCCGCAGAAGCTATTTCTAATTTCGTTTAATTGTGAGATTTTCATCAGGTCATGGTCATTCTTCTTTCATCTTCTCTTAGCTACTATTATTACACAGTCAAAGAGCCATTGTGCTTTACTTACATTGCCTATACCACTAAAAGCTATTTTCTATTTCAACATATTTTCTTAACACAAATTCATATAACATCTCTAACTAAATCTTGCAGTTTCTACCAAGTTCTTTGTGTACTTACATAAAGGGATATCAATTAAAGCGACAAGCGTATCATATGACAAAATAATCAGATAATATTAGAAACTAAACTATGTAGTACCTACCTACGTTAATCAATATTGACTTCTACTACAGTTTATCATACACTACCGGCATTAGTAAATTAACTTTTATAATTATGGTATTGCCACGTAATGAGAAAATCATCTGTTCATCCCTATACAATGCACTAATATTGACCATTGAAAATTTGTGAAGAGTGGAAGGAAACCTCTGACTAATTACCATTTTTGCTATTTTCTGGGTTTTATTGCATAACCTTAGTTAATTTAACATTCTAATTTGTGCCCTATTGTTCAAAATAAAGTGTGGGTGGAGCTGTTAAAAATGATTATAATGAGATATAATGGGAAAGTTTATTGAATAATACTGGACTGTTCACTTTTACAGTTCCACCTACTTTATTCGTAATTTTCCTCACAGTCTGGCAGCTTTGCCTGCTGTTTACTTCTTGTGCTCTATTTTCTTTAAAGATGATACCCGCTGATATTCTTGGAATGATTTGTAAAGATAATATTATCCTTATATTAAAATCTTGCCAACATAAAAAGAACTTAGGAAATAAGTTATGAAACTGGAACTAATTATATGTAATATCTATACCTAGATAAAAAAATTGGCTTGTATAACATGTTACATAACAGAAGGATAGATAAGTAGCTAGCTGTTTTTGTGTAGTAAGCAAAGTACATAGCCTTCAAAACCAACTTTCTTAGTTTGCCTCTTTTAGTGTTTTGAATTGCTTTTTGTAGTTCTATCTTCTAGATCTATGTAACTTTAACAGAATAATAAATATTTGTAGTAATTATAGGTAAGGTACCTAACCAAAATTACATACCTATTACATAAGCCTACATAGGTAGGCATATTTTGCTCACTCAATAAGATTAGAGCTTTAACTGTTTAACATAATAAAACTATGGTGCCTATATTATAAAATATTTATGATGAGCTGGACAGCCCATTTGTTTAACTAGAGATGATATTATTTTATGAGATGTAATTGGGTAGGTATTTTGAGGCATAAACGTAAGTGATCAGACATAAGGTCATAGAAGATAACAGGTGATAATAATATTTGAGAAAGGAGTGAGATATTGTTAGTAAATAAATGAGATCGAGATGGGCTGTTCATTTGGGTTGTCTTTTGTGTTTAAGGAGAGGAGGCGGCGGCGGATGAAGATCGAAGGAAGGATGATCCGACACATGGAAACCTGACATTGACTTCGACGGTTAGTAGCACTTCAATTGAGGAGAGCTCTGGGGAAAGACTCAAGTTTCCTCTGAAATTGCAAGAGACGCTGAGCATTATCTTGATGGTCTTGATGGTAGTATTGATATTTATTGCTGGCTTCTCCGTCTACCATTGCTACAAAGGAAGAATGGCCAATGCTTCCCAACCTCTAGCCTCCTCCATAGATAAGGATAGGGGAAGGAGCAGTGAAAATTGTGCTAGTTCCACATGGGCCACGACTCTGGGAAAAGGTTCGACTCCTCTTATTGCTCCTACTACTGGCAAGTCTGCTGGAACAACCATGAACGATTTCTATGGGCCAAGCTCTTCAGCCTCCATTATTTCCAATACGAACACGATGAGCACTAGTTTGACGATGGAGGTGGAGGTGGACGAGGACGTGGACAAAGAAAATGACAAAACCACCTCCCACCAACTTGTGCCCAAAGAACGGGTTTTAGTAATAGATAAGTGTGTCGGTGTCAGTGAGCCACTCTTCTCGCCGACGACTACTCCTCCTAATAATGCTAATACAAATAGCAGCAGCAATAGTGGCGGAGAAGAAGAAAGCATTACATCTCCCAATAGCTACAGTTGTCTAAGTCCTCACGACAATGACAATGACTATGGCAATGGTGACAGAGACTTGGTGCTCGGGAGTTAGGACTAAAGCTCCTCGCCCAGCTATAAAATAAAAATTGCCCTAAAGGTAAACTATTGCTGACAAGTTCACGGGGCTAACACACTAAAGTTTTTCACGTAGGTATACTCAACTACAGAATATTTGTACATATGTATTAGCCCAATCCCTATCTATCTCTACAGCACATACGTATACATCCTCGTACTTCGGCTTAGCAGTTACAAATGTATTAGTTTTAGAAGAGGCACTAGTAACAAGTACATACCTACCTATAGCCAGATAGAAGAGTAGAAAAGAGACTCTGTCTTCCACGTTTTCTCTTTGACCGTTTTCTTCAACGAGGACTATTAGATTACATTTCACATTACATCACGTTGTATTACATTTCTCGTATTACATTATATGACTTTCTTTCACTTACTTAGTCGCCAGTGTTTTCTTTGTCTTTTCCACCCAAAGATTCTCAAAACTTTCACTCATCCCAGATATACTTACTTATACTACGCAGTAGTAGTTTCCAACAACCAACGACCCTCGCCCACATACTTAGTTCTCTTCTCTGTTCTCTCTCTCAGACACTTTTTTTTACCCTACTCATTTTAACTACACTACACTTCCCTTATAAATCCAAATGCTATCATTATTTTTCCCTACTTTTATTTAAAGCCTCCTTTGGCTCAAATACTTTTGATATCTACGTCTTAAGTACCGGATCAATTCTCTTTTCTATCCCTTTCAATCTTGATACATTACAAATGGAATACAAAACATCTATTTCATCCAAAGAGCTCCACACAGATAAAACACTACAGACTCCTCTAATGCTATCTACATTGAATAAAATTACACACTCATTCTGATCTGGGACACGAAAGTCGAATGTTATCCATACAGCTTTAAATACGAAGACTTTTTTTATTACTATTGCAATGACAATTTTTCCAATTCTTATATTATTACCATTTTTATTACTGGGACACTAGGACATGTAAAGCTATTTACTTAAAACTACTATTGGGTGCTCAATTCCTTTCCTCATCAATCGAATCGCCAAATCAATTTTCGTTAGCATTATTAAAGGGATTGAGGACATTGGGGACTATAGAATGTCGCCGTTTGATTGTACGAGTATTAAGTTCCAGTCGAATGATTTTTGACGCACTTTTATGCGTCTGGCTATCTGGATTCGTACTACTTACTTAGTTATTGAAGTAGAAATGATATACTTCTACGGATGCTGTTCATTTCTGGTGCATATATGTACCAGTAGTATAGGTTGTTCTACATTTCTGATTTTCTATTGTTTGGGTAGTTACTTCCCAACTTTCCACCAAGTCACTTTTATTATATTATTATTTTCACATGAGTTAGTGAAGTTGTGAGAAATAATGAATATTCAATTTTCTTCTCTACTTAACTGAGGTGCTTACTTTATTTGACGAAGTATTGAATTGCTTATGTATCAAGCAGTCCGTGCATCATGGAATTCTAAAGAAACAAACAAGTTGCTTATTATACGGGCTTCCTACATTCTACAGATAAAACTTTGTCATTTATGTAAAAAGGAATTTTTAACAAGGTTTCGAAGGAATTTTTTCCTGTCATCTTACATTTTGATGGTGTAGACGATGACTGTTTAAGAAGTGAGCAAAGTATTTTGTATTATTATTGTAAATAGTACTTAGTAATAATAATATTATTAATAACATTAGTGAATTTCATGAATATTATTCAACTGATAGGTAACCTTGAGTCAATGTTCCAAATGGTACAAATTATTGATTAATTTGTGTTTAGTGTGTTTCCTACTTTATTAATATTTTGTTAGAATTATATTTTTTGTTTAAGAACATCGATTGTCTTAGTTTAGGTAAAAATGATTCAAGAAAATAGAACGTACTAGTCTTATTGGAAACCAAAAATGGAAAAGTTGGCTAATCTGATTCAACACAAACATGTTATTCGTTGGGTAAAGACATTTATTAGCATGTAAATGTTTTCCAAGATGTGTTTGTACGGTCAGTCAAGTATTATTGTTCGTGACATAATCTGGGTGCATTGTTCCTATATCAAACCTAGCAGGGAAACCGGAACAGCTACATACAAAGTAGTGTTGTAAATACTGTTATTATAAAACAAAGTAATTTTGTTAAGTGCATCTTCACAGGAAGTCAAGGAAATGTATCGGTTATAATCTCTGTATACGACAATCTTTAAAATGTTAACGGTGTAAGTTGTTAATAAATTCACGTTTTTTAACTGAATAAATTACGTGTACCGACTAAAAATATTATTCTATTATTTCTTACCTATGTACTGTGAATTGATTCATTCAATTATGCATTGAGTTTAACAGCTTATTACTTCAAATGTGGGATAAAAAATTTCAAGGTTTAAATATTTACAAGCCAGGTCTAGTCACTTAATGCAGAAGTGTCTTTTTAGGTTTGAAAGGTCATAAATAATATTTTATGATCATAAGTGACAAGAGCCACATCATCATATGTGACAAAAATACATTTTAATTTTTTTGTTATTATTATCAGCGTACGACGTAGATTGATGATGTCAATGTTGTTTTGTGCGCTACATGCAAACAGCAGCTATTGTTTAATATAATCAAAATTTTGTAACGTAAGTATTTTTTGCTGTTTATTTTCTATCCATGAACCTTGCTGAGGAGTAGCGTCTGTCCATGAAGTCCTCCTGCCCTCTGTGAGAGTAATTTCTTTCAGGAGCCATTCACTCTCGTAGGAGTGATTCCCGGGTAGCAACATGATATCCAATGTAGCTAGAGCATTAATAAAGTGCAGACACGTTCTAAAGCTATTCACGCTTCCCCAAAAATGCTACAGAAAGGCCAAGTGGTCAATATGGGGAGAGAGAAAACGAATCTGGTAATTATTTTCATGGTCTTTCATTTTCACACCATTTTAAAGCTTATGGATAATTATAGGATTTATGAAGTGGTGGTAGGGAAATTGTAGGTTTCTGTATAATTAGCACTTGAGGTTTAACATTGCAAATAGTTAGCACGCATCAGATGGCCTAGAGGAATTATTGATTTTATACTTATCCAGAGATAGGTAGGGAAAGAGGGAAAATAATTAAAGTTTTCTCTGCTTTTCAAACGGACGGTTTGGAAAACATAAATGAGGGAACGGAAGTAATTTGTAGCCACCTACACAGCAAATAGAACTAACCTCATGACATTTCCCCGATCCATCATTTTCCATCCTCTGGATTCGGACATCGCACACACACCTCCTCCTCCAACAAACAACAAACGCTCGCTCGCTCACTCACTGCCGGAATTTTTGCAGCGTAACCAAACCAAATGTAGATACCACACATTCATCTTTCGCTTCTCAAACTTTAACTCACTCGGCTGGAAAAAGTGACGGCTGTGTGAGTGTGGGTCAGCATTGCAAATTTTTCACGAGAAGCCGCCAGCTTGCAATTTATATGCCACATACACATACTCCTTGCCTACCAATGATAGCGACGACCGCAGAGAAACCTTACTGCTTCTGCTGTCCGAGATAGCAGACTACATATATTAATACTCATAAAGCCATAAGTATGTTTTTCTTAAAGGTCTATCTACCATCATCTCATATACACAAGTGAAAAGCAATATAAAATGTAGAAAACCGCACGCAATGTGATATAGAGCAAATCTAAAAAATTCTACCCGTTTTTTCTTACAATTTTATATGTGGGGTAACGGCCTATGTAAGAATGTTCACTCTTTTTCTAAATGTACATAGGGAAAGAAGAAAGAGTATAGAAAGTGTATATTTTTTTGAGATGTGTTCCACTGATTTGACTTTGACCTGTGACTCATTTTGTATGATAGCTTAGCGACTTATGCTGCCACGCCTGTCATAATATCATGTATCTAACCTACATCACTCACTGGAACAAACAGATGCCTGCAGGTGTTCATAGTACACTGAATCAGCTTGTTAAAAATATTACGGGGGCAAATGTAGAACAATAAAATCATTTCGGCTTTACATACATGAACTCTCGTTTTAGCTATAGAACTCTTTTATCTCAGCTTTTTAACAAGGAAATTAATCAAAAGCAGAAGGAATAAAAAGGATAGAAGTGGTAAACTGCTATATACAGTGAGAATGATCTATGATGTCCCTGAGGAAACATTTTTATTCCTCCATTTCTTCCATTTTGATGGGAAACTTGGGAAAAAATTAAATCTCATCCAGATTTTGGACGTTAGTATTGCAAAATGGCCAAATAGGGTTGCCAGCTAACATATGTGAATAGGCTGTAGCAGTTTTGTTTTCCTTCGGGGGACTTTTGGATGAAATATGAGAGCTGAAGCCACATTTGAATTAGGACAATACAATGTTAAGACGACAAAAAACAAAAAAATTCTTTGCAAAATGCAATGATAGCTTTGACATGTACTTCTTCGATGATATACTCTAAGTATTCTATAAAATATTAGAATGAATTATTGTAAATCTACGATGTGAACGAAAATGAATTTAAGAATGCGGATGAAATCTTTATGGAGATTGTTATGGGGAAAGGTGAATTTGTAGTTGTTCAGGGATTACTATTACTCTACTAGTACTGGAAGTGATAGAAAACACAAGAAGCTACAGAACACACATAACCAGCCACGAATAAATGGACCGACAAAAAAACTTTCTCAACTTCTATTGATAATGTATTTTGAGAAAGTGATGTGCTGAGAAGTCATAAAAGGTTGTAGGCAAAGAAAATTGGTTGGGCTTTCGTGGTGGTCCCGTCTGTGCAACCAGTAGGCAGTAGAACACAAGGTATCGTGAAATCTTTAGAAACCTATGGTTTTCTTATTGGTTCCTTAATAATATTAAGAAACGAACATGTGTATCTATTGCAGTTATAGTTTATACAGGAGTGGCCGAGAAAAATTGCAACATTCCTTTGGCACGTGCACTTTATAAGAAATTGGTCGAATGGATAAGAAATGGAAAGATATTATGATGGCGAAAAGATAGTTTCATCTCAATTATTTATGTCGACTTGAAATAACTAAAAAAATCTCAAGGGGCTCATAATTGAAGGAAAAGTTTGATAACTTTTTTCCACACAAACACAACACTAGTGTACGTATACATATTTCTACAGCTATTTTTTAAGGGTCCGTTGCACCTATTTGTATACCTAACTCAAATCGATGCTGAGAAGATTTTGGTACTATTTCCGGTTTCTCAATTTCTTTCAACATTGAAATATTCAATTAAACCTGGACATACGGCTACGATATTAATCTACGATTTAAATTACAAAATATCTAAAAAAGCACATTTTGCTGTTTGCATTTTTCCTTAATGAACAGAGTGGCATTTGGTTTTCATGGCAGATAAAAGTAGAAAAGTAGCTCGAATTTACATTATCGGGTAAAGTATCTTACAATACATCAAAGTAGGCTGCAGGGTGCCATTAATTTCAACATAGCAAAAAGGAAGCACTTAATAATGAAGTTAATGGCATGACATATTTTTTACTATGTGTATTTGTCAAGAATGGACTAATCGTGACACAAGAGTGGAAGCGAGATAAAAAGTATTAAAATAATGTGGGATAAACGAATGTGATTCCGCCTAATGATCAAAACACAACAGAAAAAGTCATTAATTTGTTCGACGTCCTTACCTGTGGGTGCGTAATGTAATTGCTCATTGATTGGAGAACAGCATTGGTAAGGTGTGACAAGGGAGGATCGCATGTTCCATAAATTACTCTGCTAATAGGTAGCTCATTGTCAGCTCTCAAAAAATCATTATTGTAATGGACTAGGGAGATGTAGCCAGACAGACAAATGGAGAGAGGGGGAAGTCAATGTACACATTCCTTATTTAACAGACCTCGTTCTCTTAGTTCAACTGCCTACATTTACAAAGCACAAATTCTTATATCCTTCTCTACACTTCATAATATGGAATGGATATCCTTCTTTTGTTATTTGTTCTCCTACTTGTATGTAACCATTAAAGAAAGATATAATGTTCTCTAAAAGAATCACAAGTATCCACCCGCCCTCTCTCTCTCTCTTCCCTCACTTCACAATCATTTCATGTACAATTGAGTTTATGAGGGAAAAGTAATGTGAATTACGGCTCTGATGCGTGCGATTATTTCACAATTCGAAATATTACACAAATGTAAGATGCAAAATCCATTGAAACAGCTTAGATAAAGACAAACGTGTGAACTGACTATTGACTTGACGAATACCATAATCGATAAACCTTGAAATAAATAATTTCTTGCTACCTACTTACGAAATTATAATATCAAGTATCAAATCAACCTAAGATTTTAATTAACTCCAGCATTTATAGAGTTTAAAATTTTCATTTGTTTGGCTTGAGAATAGAAATAAATTTCTTCATCTTTGAATAATGCATTTGGGACTGCAGGATTTCAAAAATGTTTTTCAACAACTTTAATAAAGGTAGAATTTAATTACTTCTGTTTGTATGCGGAAAAGATGGATCTGGGAGCGGAATGTAAGGAGCAATGAACGTAGTGGGGAAGGTAAGTAAAATAAGTAGGATTTGCAGTTTGATTGGTCTGTGTGTGCAGACATTCATGACAGGTAGCTAGATAACTAGGGATATGTGTGTGTGTATCTTTTGTGGAGGATTGTCAGTTGTAAGATTCCATCTCAATAATCCATGGGAAGCCGAAGTGAAGCGTCAGTGCACACAAAAGGGGCACATAAAATATGCATGTACACGCTGGTCGTAGAAAATATATTGCATCTTTCCTTTCTCCTCCTCTTTCTCTTCACCTATCCATTGCACTCTGACAGTCACCAACAAGAATATCTGGAACATATCTTATATCTGTCTGTAGGTAGGTTGGGATTCCTTGTTGTGTAATATGAGCAGCTAATGTCTGAGTACATGTCCTGGTGCTAATATTACATTTCTCTTTGTGCACCTCGCAAAGTTTGGCATTAGTCGTGTATTTACGCCTGTAGTATTTAGCAGTTAAAATCCAGAGTAGTGTAGTTACTGAAGTGGAACTAAAGGTTTGAAGAAGGCACGCCAAGAGTCACAACAGTCACACCGTTTCGTTGTTCTAGAAGAGAAAGGAACATGAAATGAGAAGAAAGAGACAAAGTCTATGAGTATTACTCTTTGATGGATTTATTCTCATAGTGGGACGTGGAACGGGACGTACAATCTCATTCTCAGCCTTACTTCCTCTCACTTTGTGTTGACGCTGCTCCCCATGCCAAGCCTCACTTCACCTCGCTGCATCTACACTAAACCATCAAATGAACTTATAAACTTATATTTATTTTACTCATACTTACACTATTCACAGCTTTGATACAAATATATTTAGAGTAGGGAGTGGAGAAGCTCGGAAAACCCGTAATACTCTTTTCTACAGAATCAACTCACTCACTCACTCCACAAGAATAACTATACACTACTCGTCAGCTTACCTTCCTTATGTACTAAATATTTCCTTTATTCTTCACCAACAATTCATCGCAGGTTATTCATTCTATCAAGGCAGTTTAGTTTTCTCATGGAAAGTCAACTCTCAAGTCTGCCAGGGAAAGGCCAACGTACTTAGTTCTCCCATCCCCCAAAAAGTAATGAGGTGAGTTAAACCAAGCTGACTTTCTCGCCTAACTTCCCTTTTTCCGTGTAACCTTACCAGAATTACACATATGTACGTACATTATGCGATATATCAGAATATCTTATTATATATTACTACATTACTATGTTGTATGTAGCGTATGTCAAGTATACTGTGCCATTATAATTGTAACTATTATAATTAATTAAACTTAATTAGTTTTACAAAATATTTCATCCGTGAAAATCAAAATAGCCTAATGTATGCAATGTATGAGTGTATGTATAATAAATAGCATTCGCAAGCCATTCATGGGTAAAATTGACTGGGTTGAAAATATTAAATTGTTAATATGTAATTAGGTGTTTTTCCGGTTTGTCTGTGGTATTTGAAGTATCAAAGCATTCAAAGAATTAAATTAAAAAGTGTACCTACCATATTTCGTCATAATTAATTGAATATCCTGGGTGAATTGGCGATTTAAAAATATTGTAAAAAAATCGAAAGAGTTTAATAAGCAGTGAAATTTAGATAGTATAGGTATGGGTTGAATGCCATGTGGTGGTACAGCGTTGAGCCAAGTCAATAATAATATGCTAGACTAACTAGAGAGTAGGTAAGTGAAGTGCGGGAAGTGGAGCAGTTACTTTCCGGGCAAAGCAAGATGGAATCGACCTGGCTGCGTTGTAGTTCAACAAACATTAACTGTAGCCAAAACTGTAGGAGAGAAAGTACGAGACGGTGCAGCAGTGTGGACCGGTTTGAAGGTAACGTGTAGCGGTGGAGAAAGTTGTAAGGGGAAATAATAGAGGCATTCCTATCTGTAATAGTAGTACATATCATTATTTAAAGACTGTATGACAAAGGAAGGGAGCAGGAGGAAAGCAGAGTTTTCTCTCCAGATCTTTCCAGTTCTGAATCTGACTCTTGACTCGCTTTCTCTTCCTAGGTATCATCTACCTTTCACAACGATGCGGAACGGCTTAGTTCTACTTTGTCAAGAGGTGACTGGAGTTGACTTGACTTGCTGCCTCCTGCCAGTTTCTTTTATTACAGCTGCGGTAATATTTTATCCACTTTGTAGGTCATGTCCTTTCTTGCTCAGCTTAGAAAAATATGTGATATGAAGGCAACAGTGTTCTGTGGGAGAAAGGAAAGTCAGCAGAGCTCTAAATATATGTACACCTATAGCTATTTATATTATATGCTATATACTTTTAGCTTAGCTCTCTACCTGTGTAATGTACTAATAGATCTTGTGAGAGGATTGCTTGACTTGATTATGTGTAACATGATAATGTGCCTGCGTCTTTACTCGGAAGGACACACTGTGCACCATCAGCTAACATCCTTACTCTGTCTACGGAGGTTGCCTGGCTTCGGTGAAATCATAAATGCAGTTCATGCCTCATAAATAAATACAGTTGCAAGTCACACGGGTGCTTTATTTGATGGACTCTAGTTCGGAGAGACAGAGTGAAAGTAAATACAGGCTCATGAACCTGTCTAATGAAAAGTAAACACAAGGGAAAACATAGAGCCTCCTTTCATTGCACCTGTAAGTGGAAATCCTTCCTTTATTTATGTTAACTTTAAATCTTAATTTAAAAGTTAGCTAGAAACCATAAGTTCCCAAATTGAGCCAGATGTCATTTGCATAGCCTATTTTCTATCTAAAACTCAAACATTTTACTCTATACTCTCGCCCACCAGAAAGCACTGAACCAGAGGATTTTGTTGCATGCTTGTAACGCAGTTCTATGTGCTCTATTTATTATTACGTAGATACCTAGTGAATACTTAAAAAAGGATATGTAAAGTAGCCCTTTATGCTAATAATAAAATGTTGACGATTTCACATCTGAAAAGATAAAATGGCAAAGTGAGCTATTTTCCAAGGGAATCTATTTATCTTTCTGTACTCCCTTTTTAAATTGAATTATCATCAGTTGCAGTCTAGAACTAAATCTTACTGCTTCTATTTACCATGGAATATGTTCCAACATCTATAGAAAGTAGTAGCTTTAAAAAATTCCTATGATTTTATACTCATTTTTCCCTTCTAGCAATTTTCATTTAAAAAAAGTGTCTGCTATGTAAACGAAGGGGGATGCTTCTGTCTTTGTGGAATAACTGCGTCACTCACATGAAATCTAATATATGTGTGTTTCTATTTCCACCTGTACATCTTTAGATGGTAAATGTATCTCAAAGTATGCAGAGTGACAAATAGGAGAAAGGTGTATAAAAAAAGGGAAATGCAGAAAGTCACTCTATCATTCAATTCTATAGAGAATGTCATATAATGTGTTAAGCATATTTACTACTGAATGTGTCTAACGTTGAAATCCTGTGCATATATTATTAAGTAGTTTTAACAGAGTGACTATATTATAAGGATGTGTACAGTTATGTATGTTCGAACAAATTCAGTTTGAGAATATGAAGAGGAAAAATGTTGGAGGGAAGATAGTGGGATGGTGAGAAAGGGAATAGTAGTAGACAGAAAGGCTATTATAGCTCTGAAGGAATTGAGTAGGAAAATAAAAGGAGAAAATAAAGGGTAAGATGGTGATGTGATGTCAGGCTAGAGTGTGTATAAAGTATAAAAGAGAGAAAATACCTTTCTACCTTTTCCCTTCTACTTACATTAAATGTATATGCATGCAAGTTGTATGTACATAGACCCCTCTTCTCCGCGTCCCTCCAACTCACTACACTAAACAAAGGAAGACAGAGAAAGTTTGAGAAGAGAAAAGAAAGTCCTTTGGGACAAATGTCTGTAGAATTCCATTGGGACTCACTCCCGTTTACTCTTCTCGTTTTGTTCCTTGACTCTTCTGTACATAGAGAGATACATAGCATTGCATTGCATAGGGACCTCAACAGAAACACACTCTACCCAAATATACAAAGCTAATAGAGAGAAATGTGAACATAGCTTAAGTATATAACTAGAATTCGCATATGTGTGTAAAGTATGTGTATGTATAGATACTTATAAGGTATATAAATGTGAGTATAGCCACTTAGAGCTCTGTAGTGTGTGCACAGGCATTGTACATGTAACAATAAGAGGAGAAAGCACAAGTTCAATGCAGTGCAGTCAACAGTAGTAGTTTTGCATTGCATTTATGTATTAACAATGTAGAGCAGAAAAGAGATATGTCTAAACTGTCTTGTCGTAGTATCCTATCCTCTGTAGTATCTCTAGAAAATGTCCCTCCATCTTATTTCTTTTTTTCTTCACTTTTCTATCTGGTGTTGGGGTTTGGTTTTCATGTTGACGGCCTATGTTATGTCATGTTACATGGAGGAAAGTGTGGGCAAAAGGGTGAAACACTAAAAGTCGAAAATTCTATGCATATGCGAATAAATTGTTTGTCGAGCTTCATATGATACTAGTCTCAAGTTGACGGAGAACCTTGAATTCAAGTTCCTTGCTCTTCTGTCTCTTCAGCTAAGACTATTGTCCTCGCCTCTCTCTCTATCTTCTGAATAAAAGAGGAATACCTTGTTTGCGACTAAAAATATATACACTACCTATCCTTCCTTAGAGGAAGATGCAAACCTGTATTATACTTCCATTCATGCATCTTTGATTTCGGAAGTAGCTTCGTATACCCATACTTCCTAACAGAAAATCCAGATTCCGGAGGCAACAAAAAATCCTCTCCATCCTGCTCTCTTTTTCAAAACCTATTACTTACAACATCCACTACATATAAGCAATGGATTTTCTTAGCTCAACATCACAGCCAGAAAATCTCAGATATTTTTATTTTCTCTCAAGCTTTATTCTCGCCTCTTTCCTACTTTATTCGCCTGCGTTTATTGAACTGTGTTTCTGTTTACAGTGCATTGATATTGCTGCCTTTTCAGACTGATCAATCCACTTTTGATTCTATAACCAACATTATCTGCTTATGCGTTAAAATCTTCACTTCATTGCATATATTCACTTATTTCTTCAAACTTTCCTACAACACAGCTTTCCTTCGTCCTACAGGTATCGAACACAAAAAAAATATTATTAACCGTGAAGCTATCGTTGATAGCTGAATAAATCTCATTCGCAGTTTTTCCTAGGAAAATTTAATGTTTAGTACCGTACCTTTAGTTTATAAACTTGACTTATGCAAGGTAATAATACAAGCAACCTACCCACATGTTTCTGGCAGATACGCTATTTCATTTCCCTTTCATCTCCGTATCATTATTTACGCTAATTATCAATTTAATCATAAAGAATATTATATATAATATATTCAAGCGTGAATTCATTATGATGATTGCGTCTTTAGTCGTTTCGTTACTGGATTTTTTTGTATTTATCAATAATGAATGTGGATGAGGAATTGAGTAGAAAGGCTTAGGTATCTACCATATAAAAGAAAGTACAGAATTAACACACTATAGTTCATACCCCATTTTTCTTTCGCTATGTTAAATCAGTAATAAGTATACACGTTCGTCATATCTTTCGCCACAATTTTATGTACTAACGGGGAAATTAGTATGGGGAAAATCGGGGAAATATTTATTTGAATTAAGGGTTTGGAAAGAGAAAGTGGAATGTGAATAAATATTTTGGTCGTACTGTACATGAGCATACACATGTTTAATGTTTACTTGTAATATTGAGACATATTGTGTTTTACGCATTGTTGGATACTTACCGGACTGTTTGATGGGTTAAGTTTGAACTTGTGGGTTGTAGTTTGTGGATAGTGAGGAGAAAGGAGAAGGCACTTGAAATAATCTGTATCGCCATTCCCCTCATTTTACTCGACGGCACCATTCACTCCGTTCCCCTGTCGCTGTATTCTTTCACTCTATTGGCTTTCCAATCCAATGTGAATAAAAGGTTTTATATTATTATGCTGCGGATTTTCTATGACTGACTCTCGTAGCTCTTATTGCCCATGGAGAATGAAATCGGCTATAGTTAATGGTTTTTTAACCTTCCCTATCTTTCCCCATAACTTCTGGGGTTTGAACATAGCTAAAGAAAGGAGGGTCATCTCTTTTAAGTAATAATACCGCTAGCTACTCCGTGTTTTCTTTGACAATGTAAAGAGAGGGCCAAGAGAGAGAGAGTTGAATTGGAGGGATTATGAGAAAGTGTACATATTTGTATCAATACAAGATTAAAGTCCTATACATACTTAACGAGATTTCGGAGGGGAGCTCACTCAACTAGCCAATCAAAGGAAATGGAGTTTCCAGAGTCGTTCGAGAATGATAAACTAATAGTATTTTGTCATATGCCTTATTGAGTTATGTAGTTGCAACAATAATTGATCAATTAAATAGCAATAATAGTAGTAGGGGCAGTTGCGGCTTTGAGCCTACAAAAACATTTTTTTATGAAAGAAGACACCAATAATAGTATTTTTATTTTTCTTTTGGTTTGACAATACTTTGGTTGAGTATAACAACATATATAAGAAATGTGTAATGTAATTTCAATTATGTTAGTAGTATACTTACAATTAGAGAGTATATTTATCAGCTTGGTTTCTTTGTGTGGTAGGTAATAAGATATCGTTCCATTTCAGTAGCAATATCATTCTCTTACTTACACTCTTTACACTTACATACAAACAAGTACTTTATTTACTTTACATCACCGACCATTGTTTGATTGATTTCATATATATAATTACATCATATTTAATTGTTTACACACACGGAGCTTTCTCATCAAGTAGATTTAAACACACACATATTAAACATACGATACGAGTATATTTTTATGCACATTGGTAATCTATAAAATGAAATGTATAGAGTTACAGTACACAGATTCTTTTCTTGATTTTAATATTTGTTAATACATTAAATGCTTCAAAAGAAAAGATACACGTATTTATTGTAAGCTGATAATAACTGTACTTTGGGAAGGTAGTTTAAAATAGTCATTTGAACTTTCAATTAGTAGGTAATAATTAAACGTTCCAAGCATTTGTACATCCACATAAAAAGTTTAATTACACAAATGCAGAGGCAGGTATAGATCAAGACCCAAATAATAGATTTTATTTCAGGTAACATATCCCTGTACACTTACTTACATTTACACACTAACTACAAATACCATCAAATAACATCAAAGAAAACACAAAAACAAAGTTTATGGACAACAATGAAAAGCCACCATCAAAGTGACGTACAAATTAACGGTTGCTGCTCTGCTTATCAAATCCTTACACTTTATAGGGCTCTTCTCCTTTCGGAAACTTGGCTATGTACATGAAAATGTAGATTTGCCTTACAGGTAAGTAGCAAAGTAATTATTTGTTGACAGTCTGATCAGAGAAGATCAAATGCGACTTTCCCTAGGGGCTGCGTTGTGATGAGCGGAGGACGAGAGTATTTTGTGATTATGATTTCTTTGTGGCTCTTCTTCCTGTTAATTAAAAAACATCCCGTTCAATTCCATCTCTACGTAATTATTCATATTTGTTCTTTCAAGTCTTATTTATACGACTTTCTGATTTCCACGAAAAAAATAAACTGCGTACTACGCCACCAGACACCAATGCAAAAACTGAAAACGCTTCCTTCTCAGAAGTAACAGTGCCAAAAACATACAAACAGGTAAATTTTAAATTACTAATTACTACTTTAGGCTAGCAAATCAACCTGCAACCTTTCATATCTAAATAAACATACAACATAATATTCAGTGAATAAAAGCATCTTTTCAAATATTTAGAAAAGTAGGCTAAAATCATTTAAATACGATGTACTACTTCCTGTCAGTTCCATTCAGAAAAACTTGTGCGTAAAAACATCAATATTTTCTTGCGTCATAGTATTGTAGTTCTTTTAGTGCCACTGTTCTTACTTTTGACAAAAACTGCATTAACAAAGAAACTGCAATACATGATGTACCATGTACCTACATAAATAAAAATAATCTAGATTTCATTTATGGTATATACTATTGTTGTGCCTTATCTGCTACTTATAAAAATATTGCAGGGAACACAAGTGAAATAACAATGTACCTCTATCACTACTATCACTAACTGTCATCGTTCTATATCTTCTCTTTGCAGCGATATATTGTGCGAAGAATGCGTATTCCTTTCCTGCCAAAAGCTGTATCGTTAAAAGCATAGTACTAATATAACAATACAGAGAGTAATATGAAGATGAACACGTCTTTATATTTAGCAAAAGTACTGAGGAGTCGTATGGCTTGAGTTGGGAGTAGTAGCTACCTACTCAGCTTTCTGCTTCGCACGTACGTAGATATCTTGTGCACTATATCAAGTTCGGGTAAACTAATGTGGAATTGGCACTCTATGCGTTTCCGAGTCTATCATTTCCAATTCCGTGCATCCTTTTGATTTCCGCCTTCTCTTTCCTCCTTTTTCATCTTTTCAGCTAACTAACTGGCGGAGAGCTTTTTTCATTTCTTTCTTACCTGTGAGTTACGGCTTCATTGTTCAGACTACAAATAATTTCAGATGCTACGCCTTCGGAACAGCAGTTTTGTCAGATACCAATGATACCATACACCTAATCACAATAAGTTTCTTTGTCGTCTTGTACAGAGTATACCTAATAAGAAGTACGTAACTACGCCTCCACGATATAATGCGTTACGTGTAAGATTCAAAATAACTAATCTCGAGGTATATTTGCTACTAAATTCAGCAGCTATGTTTATATCGGTTGTTAATATCATTATATTTCTGCTATTGTCCTTTATTGTCTGATACATTTTGATTTTGAGGAGTCTAGACAAGATTGACTGATTATGGTGGATCTGCTACGTGGAAATACCCCCGCAAGCAATATGAAGAAATCTTGAATGTAGCTTAACATTGCCCTAATTCATTGTATCCTAATAGGTATACGTATAGCGATTCCTAATCATGCCCATAAAAATAAATAACCGTTCGAAATGTAATTTTATAAAACTCCCATTATTGCATTTGAAGCTTTTATTCGGAATTGATTTCTAAAAATTATTGCTTGAGACGCGCCAAAGATTACAGAGTGTAAAAACAGCCATTATGAAAGCTGGAAATTGCATGAGTATGAGCTGCATGAAAATGAAAAACTCAAAAGTGTGGTCTCCCCATTATTAATACGATGATCGCGAAGGGAAAACGGAAGAGTTCAGGAGCTTTGAGATGAAAGGAAAGATAATTAATTACCTGCGATTCAGCCAGAGCTAAAGCAACCGTTTCCCCATTGTTTTTAACCTGGAGATCCTTTTTTCTTCGACGAGCTGGAGGAGTTTTATGAATTCGGATGAAGCCGCGAAGCCCACCTGAACGCTCTGTAAGGCAGCCAAAGAGAAACCCAGATAAGGAATGGAGAAAGTTTAGATTGAGACTTTTACTTAGGAAATGCAAATCAAGTAAAGTTAGCAGTTAGTTTCCGAATAGAACATTCAAGAATTTTTTCTAAATATTTAAATGGTAATCTTTTTAATATTTACAGGCAAGACCTAAGCCATGAATAAAGAAAGGCGGCCCCGTTTCATTACACCAAGAGTCCTCAGTAAACAAGCAGTTAATTAGCCGAAAATGGAAAACAAAGACATGCAGAGCCAACCATCAAAGATATAATAATTACTCCTGGCACAATACCTTGAGTGTCTACGTTTACTTTACTCCTTACGTCAAATACAGTTTTCTACGCATTCAGATTCAGAAAATTATTAGCCTGCCCTTGAATAACAAAAGTGTGAGTTTGCTTTCAAGTGCAAAGTAATGGGAGATCATTTCTTATAATTCTCTTCTATTATGTATCTCATTATTGTACTACTCCCTGCGTTACGTCGTCGCCCTCCCCTCTTAAAATGGTGCTATACCATGAAAACTCACAATATTTACAATATCTGACATAAGCCGCTACTAGCTACCTGACTCTATCAGCAACTCTGTAAATTCTGTGAAAAGCATAGAAAATCTAAGGGAAAATAACAATCATGATATACCTAAGATTTGCGGATACTATTTTGTCTACGGATATAGTTTCTAAGTATAAAGAACCTAAACTAACAAAACATTTTAGACAATATCTTCATATTTCTTGTGCTATTGTTTATCCAGACGTGCCTATATCATCATTGTGCCTACGGAGTAGTATATAAGTAATCTGTAGGCACATATTACCATATTAAATAGTTATAGAGAATAGTGGATATAGAAAGTCGAATAACTGCCAGGGATCCCCTTGAGTTCCTTTTCATTCTTTATTTTCACTCCTTCGGTTTCTCTCAGCTCCCTTTACTTAACTCGTGAGTATTTTATCCGACTGCATCCCCTTCTCTCCTCTTCTTTAGACTACTTAATCAATCAGACAGAAGAGAAAAGAAGAATCAGAGGAAACAAAGGAAATCTATGCTTAAAATAGGCTTAACCCCCCAAAAGATCCAACATAAACCAAAGTGAGTAAAGAAAGTGAGCTGAAAGAAAAGCGAACTCACTCCCAAGTTCCTTATGTAAACTAAATTAACTCGAAGCAGCTGCCATGCCGCTGGCTTTCATCAAAAACTACCTTCAACAAGGGGGTAATGTTCAACTTACTTAGCCTCAAATTTCTCTCGTATTATTAATATTTAGCATAAACCAAGGAATGTGAACGTGTCGCGACAATGCAATTAGTAAAATTATATAAGAAACAATTAATATTGCATTAGAGTGGTATTTAATAGCTCAGCACGTTCATAATTGATTCCATGCTAAAGGAAAATATTATGCCTCCTCAATAATTGTTTCCGAGAAAGTAGAGAAAGGTTTAAAAGAGGCACTAGATCAAGGTGCCTAGCACTTTCATCACGCAAATATTTCTCCTATCTACTAATTGATGCATGTGGAGAAGGTTTTGCAGATAATAAAGTTCAACCGTATACACACAAGTTAGAATAAGAATGGAAATAAAGGTAGAATGCCACGAAATGTCAATATTAAAGATTACTTCCCACGAACACATTATCTTTATGCCACTATAAACTGTAGTAGGTATATAGTAACACTAAAACATAACTCGCTAGTGTTGTTTGCATCAAAATAACTGTTGATAAAAATAGTAAATAATAGGAAGCACAATAACAAATTTCAATTTGAGGAAACATAACATAGCAGCTTGCACTTAAATATACGAGTATCGTCAGGAATCACGCTTTTTTGACAAATATATGCAAGCTGTATATATGCAGTAAGTAACTAGTAGCTGGCAAAAAGGAGTAGGTAGTAAAATAAAAGTAAAGTATCGATCGATCAGATAGCTTATTATCACACGGAGGAGGGACGTACAACTACTCACAACTTTCTTCGATTTTTACGGTTAAATAAACATCTCGCTTTTGCAGAACTATGCAGGAAGACTGGGGCTAACGTAATAAAGCAGCCAAAGCTTTTCCCCACTCTCACATCACAGATATAGCAATACATAAAAGAAAGTAAGTTTGCTTTCCCGATGAAGCTCAAAGATAGCAAATCAATGCAAAAGACCTGATTTCACTTTAGCCTTGCTTTGCTACGCTTCACATTAGACTCAGAGACTTGTATAATAATATGTAAAGCGTATACTAGAGTAGTAGTAGTGAGTAGTGGCTTGACTCGAGATAGTTTTTACAGAGTTAGTTGAAAGAATGGATCCACGCACAAAGTTTTACAGCTCTAAGTCGATTAAGGCTATCAATTCGTAGTGGTATTAACTTTGAAATGTTACGGACAATCGAGAACCCATGCTTTCTCTCTTTCTCTGACTTCCCAATCAATGTGAACAAAAGAACGATAAAGACAGAAGTGGCAAGAAGGCACGCATGCAGTCCAGTGCGTTCATCCATCCACGGATACTTCTATTATGCGTCTGTGATAGCCACATATAAATACAATGGTACTTTAGTCCTAAGTGCAACTACCTGCCTTTATACACGTTTTAATCCTGAAAAGAATCATTGACCTCTTTGCCACTCTATAAATGTAGAGTGAATAGATATATATTTGTATATTCTTCATCCTTATATATGTACACTGACTAGATCCTTTACGGACTAACTTAATCACTAATTGCATTAGAAATCTGAACCTTTTCCTCTTCAATCTTCTCCCTCATTTTTCTTTCTCTTAAGGTCGCTCTCCGAAGCAAAAAATAGGGATGCAATTAGGTTAAAAGTTAAAATTGGCCCAAGTCGGTGTCTGGCAAATGTCTATGCTCCTTTCACTTTCATCCTCCAGATATACACTGCCAGCTGAATGCAACCTAATTCTTTTGATTTAACATTTGACTTCCCCTCTCACTCTCTCTCTCTCACATCCACTTTTATATCCCTGTTATCTCACTAATGACTACAAATCCTTTGACATACTTTCTGATTTCATCATTTAGCATTTGCCTTGTACGAACACGCAATTAAAATGACGCCCCATGAAATTAGATGCATATTTCCCGTAAAAAACCTTCTAAACTCCGAAGTTAATGCGCGTTTAATTAGATATGAGTTGAACTAAGTGGTAATTATACAGCACATAATACGCTATCATCTACTAATTAAATATTCTTTAAGAGTTTATTAGTAGGTTAAGGTTATCCTGTTAGTTCACTTTCACAAATATACAAAAACAGAAAGCCGAGTTAAGGTTTCACCGCTGCATTGCCTACACCCGGGTTAAAAAAATATATATATGAGCACAAAAAGAGCAAATTAACAACAAAATAGACTCCTAGCAGCATTTTGACAACTCCATTCTTGTCTACACATGTTTGTAGTGAATGGCATCCACGAGTATACATATTTGTGATTCTCTGCAATAAAGAAATATAAAAAAGGGTCTTACCATTTTTGTTTGGTATTACGTCAGGATTGCCAATATCTTCGAGGCTATTCTGATCAATTTTGGTGAGGGTATCTTCAGTAGACTGGAAGGTATTTTCATTGTCCCTTTTGAACGCTCTGACTACAGGAGGCTTTTTCCTTCTTGATCGCTTCCAAATGGCAATAATGGTCACAGCCAAGAAGATTATGAGAACAACTGTACAACCGACTAGAATAGCAAACAGAGGATTCATCTCCCCGGTGCTCGTCGAACCTGCTGGACATTCGAACAAGAATCCGACAGACACATACGAGCATAGAAAAGAAGGCGTAGGTACCAAGTTCCATTCAGACCACAGAAGAGACGGTCAGTCAATATTGCACGCAGAGAATCAATGTTGAAGTTGACGGCAGCCACAAACACATACAAACCACACAGAAACAGAACACATGAACAAACAAAATCAACAAACCCGTTTACATATCCCTCTCTTCTGGCAACTTTTTAAGACTCATGTCATATCATGTCAATTCAATACAAAGGAAAAACGTTGACTAACACATTTTACTTTCTATTCTACAAAAATGACAACCAAGGACTGTGTCATTTCATGTTTTCTGTCATTCTAAATTAAGAGATTACGTTCCTTTCAAAAGTAAGGACATTGTCTCCATTGCTTCCTATTAGACATTTTTCTCATGCTACTAATTGGTTAAACGCTCATTCACAATTCACAGAGTCTAACACGTTAGGGTTAGGGCATTAGGCATTTTAAATTCAAAAAATAAACAATAATAATACTTGGTGATGGAAAGACAGCATTTTGTTAGAATAATGTTATCGTACAAGGAATAATACGAATATTTTAGACGATTTTTTAAATACAAATACCTTTTTTCATTTTATTGATAGTATTCTGTTTATAATTACTATTTTACGCTACAAGATTAGATCCAAGGGACTAACTCCATTTCATTCTATAATATATCCTGATTTAAAAAATATGAGTTGGTATTATATTCACTTCAGTTTGAACGATCAAAGAAGAAAAGAAGTTATTTTAATTTTACAAGGAGTATTAGAATGAGCTTGAGCGTAGTCTGGCATTAGAGATTGTAGTAGACAGGCACAGTGTGTGTTTAAATACGGCAAAGGCAGATCTTCTTAGGTGGTCGTAGTGAAGACATTGACATGAGTGAGTGAAAGGAGGGGAGTACACGACAAGAATGGATATGACATGACAGAAATTCTCCTTTAAGGTAAGTTTACAACAGAGAGGTTGCACTAAATAAAAATAAAGTTTACGAGGTGAGCTAGGTACGTACCACGTAATTCGGCAGCTCCACGAAAAGTAATACCATCCAAATGGAAGGGTTCCGATCGGCCTTTCCCATTGACAGCATAGACAAAGAAATGAAACAGAACGCCAGGCTCCATTCCCTCAACTGAAAATACGGGCATCTGGAACAAACGAGTAACTTTTATAGCTCTACGCACACAAACAGAAATTGGGAAGAGGAACTCGGACAATTTCAACTCTGATACTCATTTCTGATAATGTTACGACGAGGAGGACAAACATCTACCTTCCTCTCAATAGATTCCACTACACTATCTGTGTTTATGCGTGTTGTGTACATAATGCTCCTATTCAAAACAATGGAAATGTGAAAACATCAACAGAGAATGGCTAGCCCCAGAGTTTCGACAAGAAATATTTATTTTCTCTCGATACACACAACTATTTGGAGCACACATGAAAAGTCTAACTTATATCTTCAGCTTAAATGTAAATGGGGCAAAAAAAATCTACTTTCCCTGTAGATATAGGACATAGCCTTTAACTTTTATCGTTGAAACGTTGTTGTACTGCGTTAGTATTCAGTCTCTACAGCATACAGACAGGAAATATTAAAAAAATACTGTGCTCACTGTTATTCTGTTCGTTTGGGTACCTCACTTTGTTCAGGAGGATATTTCCTAGGTAGTTGCTAAACATTCGAATGAAAAGCTTTGTCAGTGACCTTTCACTGTGGAATGCTATGAGAGAGCTACCTACCTGCTATAATGGTAATGAGTAAGTGCACACAGCGCTATTACTAACAAGGTTACAAGGAACATTTGCATAGGAAGCTGGGATTCCAGAAAATAATTGGTTGAGTAAAAGTGAAATTACCTTGGAGGAAGCATTGAGCTTGATCTTTTTGGCATGGTAGTCGACGACTTCGAGAACAAAGTGTTGAGGCAAGCCACCATTAAAGCCCTCGGAGCAGACAAGGTTTAGTGAGTCTGCAGTTTGGTTAAAGACGGAGCAATTTTTCGGAGGAAAAGGTCGTCCTGCCGAGACGATTTGGAAGAGACAAGGACCCTGAAATCCCTTGCCGATTTTATTCGAGCCCCAGCAAGCTAAAGTGCCGTAGTCCATCTCAGTGACCGGAGTGTAGTTCAAATAACTGAGAGTTCCTTTGGAAGTGAAGCGAGACTGGGGCACGGGCATGATTTCAACACCGGAATTGTTGAAAGTCCAATGAAACTGAACACTTGGTGGATCTGAGGCCATTTCGCACACAACTGTCACCGTCTCGTGTCTCATGGCACCGATCAATTCTTCTGTGTTGGATTTGCACGTTGGCACATCTGATGGCACAATATCACCGTCCGCAATCATGAAAAACACAAAAGTGATACATTTTACTCACAAACACAAACAACTCCTGATGTTTATACATTCTTATGTACATTCACTGCCCACACACTATCTAATGCAAATATTATTTCTACGTCGCTTTTTCCTAATCTAAACACTACATCCTTCTACTACTATGCGTACGCACGAAGAAAGTATGGATGAAAGAATTCTCTAAAGTGTACAAACATTGTTCATACACATTTCCTACATAAAACTAAAGTCGTATCCAGTATTTCCCTATCTAACCCATTTCGTCACCTCTATATCCATTGAAAAATCCCAAACAGATTAATAATCCCACCATTATTCTTCAGCAAGTGTATAAATGAGCTTTTCTACAGCTAACGTACATAATTCAATTGTAATTCTGTCAACAATAACTTTCCGTAGTATAAGATATTACAGTGTAGGCGCCATGCTGTAGCCATAGCCTTTGGAATGATTTTGCTTCATCTATCCTGATAAATGGTATTGGCACAGTTGCACAGTGCCTATCTAGTGCCTGGAAGGAATTTTCTTGTTTTAACAGTTAAAATGAACAAGATATAATTTCCTGGAAGCAGTAACTCATTTTAATTCAGCAGGGCTCAATCATTAGGACGTGAGTTGACACTACAGCAAAGGATTTGAAATATGTCCGTCGGAACGTAGAATCACAATGTCCCATTACAATTTCCTCCGTAGATAACCACCTACTACTTACTACTGGCTGAAGCCATACATTACGGGGCTACCCGGTTCTTTTCCTTATTTTCTCAAACTGTACTCGTAGAAGCTACAGATAACGTTCTCAGGTACGTTCCTTCTTTAAGTTTTTTACATTGTTACGAAGAGAAAGTAAAGTCAAGGGAAAGGTTGAGGAGTATTTGGGAGCTTTCCCAATTATAGCCTTCCACTAGCCATTATTCAGCTCTGATTGGAACTATGTGCTAGTGAAAAATGATTTACAATGTAGACATTGGCATAGTTCATACCATCTCTGCCTTCCTCTCTCTCTCTCTATGCCGTGCAAAACTAAAACTAAAGAAGCATCCAACCAACTAACGGCCTTTGTGTCTTGTCTCTTTTCCTTTCTCCGGCATGTTCTGTTCCTACCATCTCCTAGTCCTACCTTAGCTCGTTCGTTGGGTGGAACGTATACCCATCTACTTAATGCTTATAAAATATTATTATATAGGGAGCTAAATAGAGAAAGTAACTAGCTCGGCTGGTTCTGGTTCTGGTTTGGGATTGGCTTTGGCTAGCCCTACATAAAATGTAAGTTGAAGTGTCTGTGTAGGTAGGTACCTTATGTACCTCTGCTCTTTTAGATTTAGATACATAGGGACAGGAGGAGGAAGTAAGTACGTAGTAATGCTGGTACAACAAAAAGGGAGCAAGTTGTTCGCTGCATTACGTTGCTCGTACCTCATCCCATGTTATCCTAGATAAAGATATACGAGGCAAGGCTAGTTTCCTACACTACACTTCACTTCGACATTGCATTGCATCCCTATTCTCCTTAAAGTAATGGCCTGATCGATACGGATTCCGTCGGCTCTTTCTCTTCTCTCTATGTATGTACACATCTAAGTTAGTCAGAGAAAGGAGAAAACGACTATGTACCAGAGGAGCGAGAAAAAAGTCTTTCGGAGAATCTGAACACAATATAGAAATAGCTCCACAGTCCTGGAGTAAGCCAAGCCAAGGAGAGGGAAAGCAAGGTAATGATGCGGACACGGATTTTCTGTTGAAAATCTTTTTGGCTATGCCTTTCCCTATTGGTTTTCTCCACTCTCAACTTAACTTACATCAAATCAGCTCCGATACTTACTCTATGTATGTTATGTACTTACGACGACTCCTCAATATATATACACAAACACATACACTACCGAACAGCTACCTACCTACCATCTACTCCTCTCTCTCTTCTTTCACATATTTTTGGCTTAGTCTAGCTAGACACTACATATACACACTAAACTCACTCACTCCCTCACTCCACCTAATAGTAAATAGCTATGAAGTAAGAGCAAAGAGAGGATTTGCTTCTTTTTTCTTTTTACCGGGATACGATGAGATTACAAGAAAAGAAATCGGGTGACAGCCAGATGAAAATTTTGACGTGCGATAAGAAGTAAGCTATAGAATTTCTACTGAATGATTTCCATCCCTTACAGCCTTCAAACTTTCACTTGACTTCTGCAAAACACTTTATTTCTGTTTTGCACAACCGTTCACTCGTCCATTTAATGTTTACTTTGCTACAAACCTACTTTCTAATGCTGTCCATAAACATTTATTCCATCTCCCAGATATTTTCACCTAATAAAGACTACGCACTACTTTGTCAACTATGCTTCTCAACTTTTTAGTATTTAGGAAATACTTTGCTAACTTAGTAAATTACTTCACTATCAAAAAGGCAACATAATTTAAAATTAAAACTTTTATTTTCATTGTAAGTTAACCAGTATGCTATCTCTCTACACTTTTATCTTGAAGGTCAAATTCTGACTTACGGAGTTTTATAATTGTCTACCACATACAAATAATTCCGTAGCGGTAATAATTCACATTATTACACTTCAGATGCAGA
>JABASI010000948.1:0-30002 GCA_019776505.1 Tomocerus nigrus
AAGAAAGTGATACGCAAGGGTCGTGAATATGTAGCCAACCCAATTTAGATGCGTTTGCTAAATAAATTAAAATCATATTTTCATGTGAACAATAAGTATGCTTTAGGAAATGCCAATTTTTGGGTCATTTGATAATTAGTGGCAATTTCCTAGCCCTCCGTCCACTTTTATTCCATTACAATCTTCTTTTACGCATGAAACTTGAAAGTACTGCGGATTTAATTGGCAGATCGTGTTCTTCGTCCTATTGTTGTCTAATAGTGCTATTCATAAAAGTTGGAGCCCTTCTTTATTTTCAATTGTCATTGACTATCTCTCATCATCGTCAGCTATTTGATTTATTTAGCACCAACCAACATGATTGCAGACTAGGTACGTTGCATTAAAAATCTCATTCATTTAATTTTGATTATGTAGAACTATTAAAATAAGAAGTGGGCTACAATGTAAATTTTTAATAATACCTACCATGAAAATCACAAAGGTTCTACATGCTATAACTGAATAATTGCAACCCTTCATCCATTATTCATTATTTCCGATTTCTAAAAATTATTTACAGCTTAAGCAGTAAACAATGGCTCTTTCAACGATTTAAATGTATGAATAGCGTTCCTTGAACATAAAGATTACCATGATAATATGTCGTTGTTCTACGTTTTTATATGCACAGCATACAGGTACGTTCTTCTTGAATAACAGAAGATATTTATGGTTCATTAAATAGCAACCTGTAATAGAAAATGCATTAAATAAATTATAGCAGACAGTAAATATTTGGGGATAACATAGTGTACATAGGGCCATAGGGGTAACACTAGTAAAGAAGAAAGCAAAAGATAAAAGAGGCTCTTCAGATATTTAATACAACGTCATGTGTCAGGGTATTTAAAGGCTCTTTGTTCAAGTGCTTTCAAAAGTTGAAGATGTCAGATTAAATACTGATTTATAGTAATAAGTAGCCACTCAAATATTGACTCTGTGCACATAAAAGAGTTTTGTACACAATATGAGGACATAATAAATATTTTAAATGGTTAATCTTGCGCATGTACAAATAGGGAGATGAAAATGTTATGTCTTAGTCAATAGGTTACAGCAAATATATAGAGAGAAAATGTTACAAGATATCAACAGTCCACACAGTCCACAATTCAAAAAATGGTTAATGGTCTGTGGAAAGTAGTTTAACCGCAAAAGCAATTTATCTATTTAAAAAATGTATGTATCCCCCATTGCGAAAAGTCACAATTACTATCTTTTAAAATTGTGCCATAAGATAATGATAATTCGTGAGTAGATTAAAAGTGAAGTGGTAAACTACTGTATGTCATATCCTATCAGGTTTCAATTTTCTGTTTGAAGTAGAGCATTAGAACAATATAGGATTGGATTTTGGATTATAGGATAGGGTCACGTTATTGAACGCATGGATGGAGTTTTTGGTTCGTAGATAGTCTACACATCAATAAATAACTGTAAAGAATTGTTGTACGCTACATAATACTGTTAAAGGAAGAGTATTGATCGGTTCTGATTTAGAAAATTGCCTTTTCTTTCTCGTCTCAATAAATAAATCGTTGCTAATGGAGTAAGAGAAAACAAAGAAGTCTGTGTAGTGGAAGGGATTGAAAATTGAATGTGATAAGATAAATATACAATGCTACTGTCTCCAAAACTGGCATTTGGATTTATTAGCATCTACGCAGATGAAGTTACATTACAATAATGGGTGGATTACAAATGCTGTACACCTAGAGCATAAAAAATGAAATAGACAATAGATATTGACAACAAAACAGACTAATGTTCTGAACCATTTATTATTATTGACTTAATTATGTTGCAAGCACGTATAGAACAGAATCTCATGTGGCTACTTCCCACATTGCTCAGAGAATCTTTTTTCCCCTCTTTTGATTTGAGTTCATTGTATGAAAGGCATAGAATTTGCAGAAAATAGACGAAAAGTTATGCGCGTATTGAACCGAGTATGTAGAAGAATGAGTCTACAGGTAAATGATATGTAATTAGTGTAAATCAAAGGAAGAAACCTGAGTCAAATTTCCTTCACGCACCATAAAAACAGTTTCTGACGGCCTCTAAACGAATCATGGACTGATTTGATGTGAAGTGAAGGCTCATGCTACTCCTAAAACAGATAAAATGTTTGTTTACCTTATAAGTATCTATTATCTGAGCAGTAGTTTATTGTGCACAGCTCTCATTCACCAACCAGAAGAAACTGATCCAATAATCATTTAGAGAAAACCTGTTTGGCAGATTTTTTCGAATTGGATTGTGTAACTGCTCTGACTGAACTAACTGAGTCAGGCGGAAAAAACTTCGGGCGGAATAGAAAATGGTACTTTTAGTTGTTAGTCTCCCTACCTCGGTAACTATAGATGAGATGATGGTGATTATGTGTTAGTGTTAAACCTGCTAAGCGTGTCATGTATAAGCACTCGTTTTCTAATCATATAAATTGCGTTTCATTGCAGACTATGTGTGTTTGTGGGTGTGATCTTCTCTGATAGCAAACCAATTTTTATTAACCCATGTCTGCTCTTTTCTTTTACGACGACCAACTATACCTAATGGCTGCAGATATAATTTTATTTGCATTGCACCACAGTTCCTTCTTTTCCAAGATTAAAACTTGTCTCTACCACTTTTGAATTAAAGCTACAGTCAATTTTCAAGTGTAAACTAACTGATGACTTGATGACCTAAATCACCACGCCACAGATAGACCATCAGTTCACACAATATCACTAAATAACAATAAGTAAATCCAAGATACATAATAACATATAGTACCTATTATCTTAATATTTACCTCCATAATATTATCAGCATTCATTCACTTTTCCATTATAGCTAAGCTAATAACCGTTAGCATATATGTGACATTCACTTCAATCATGTTTTTATCATTCTAATATCTAGGCAATGCTTTTCAAATGGTTTAGTTCTCAAGCTTTTTCTCTTTCGGATTTTTATCATTCATATTTATGTACACGCTTTTTTAATATTAGAAACAGGTAAATATATTACTCACCACCGCCAGTTCTTTTTGCCTCTGCGGACTGGAATCTTGACGAATTCATTTCTTCTTCTTAGCTAACGTCTGATGTCATTTCATCTATCGGATTGTGGTTGTAATTTTTGATGGCAATATATCCCCTGTGGATTTAAATGGCCATATTCTGACAGAAATCTCATTGCAGCTCTTGTAATGAATATGTAGTAGATATCATGCCCTAGAAGACAATCAATATGTATAGCTGAAAATTGTATTCTACCGTAATGTTTGTTAGTCAGGAGAGAGCTAGTTAAAAAAGAGAAGAAATGTGTAAAACAGGGACAAGATAATTACAAGTTCTCTTTGTCTTGGGGTTTAGGACTCAATATATTGTTATCTAATCTCCTGCATGTAGTCAGTATGAAAAGGGAGAGAAGAGACAGATTCGGAATGAACAAGTGTTTTGGAGCTAATCAAGCGAGACGTGGACACGTTCTGTCAGTTCTTGTAATGTTGATTTTGCACACTGTTAGGGATAATGTCTTAGAATTTCCATTCCACTGACATTCTCACCACCAGTACATCCCATCACACAGATTATCGCTCTGCACACTGGTTTGTTAACATGTGTAAGTGATCCCAAACTGAAATCTGAGGATTTACGATTAGCTGCGAGAAATGTTTTACATATGGTAATATATGATGCTACATTATAGGGACGATGGTCTTGAAAAAGTTAAACTATGATAAGTAGCTAATGATTTTTTTTCTTTTCCGTGTCCATAATTCTGAATACATTAGATAGATTTGAGTTTGGCCTGCAGCAACGGTTCTTCTGCATCATACGTAGTTAGTAGCGTACTTTTCATGCGTGCTTCTCTATTTATTATTTAGTTTGGAGATTATTAAAAATGTTCTGAAGGGAATTACTAGTTTCACTACAAAGAAATGTTGACACCATGATTGGTCAGGTTAAATGATCTGCATCTGCACGTTGCTCGTATCTCTTCTTCACCACTTTACTACAACAGCAGCAGCAGTCTCTTAGTCTCTCTATGCAGAATAAAAGGACTTTGAGTGGATAGTAGATATATTTTGATGCTTTTCTAATGTAAGGTAATGAGGGGCTCTGTTGTTGGCAAAAAAAGAAAGAGGCAACAGGATGAGCAAATCAACGGATTCACTCCAATTCCTTAGAGGTCATGTTGCGGCTTTTCATCTACAGTCAACTGAGGTCCTTATACGTGTAGTTGAGGAACAGAAGATGCATTATTATCGATGATTGTTGATAGCATGACTTGAGTTGACTTGGGGAATTGTTCTTTGAGAGTGTTACTGTGTAGCATGCTCAGTCTTCCTTGTATCCTGTCTGCACTGTGCACACATCTTTCTTACATGCATCAAATTAATTTATGTAAATACTAGCCATTGTATTTTCCTACAGCTTGTCCTATCCATTTATACTGACATTACTAAAACTCCAGAGTCCCCCCTCATGCTACTCACATTTTATATTATAATAGCGACTCACAAGGCACACAAGACAAGTGATCAGCAAATCACAGAGCTTAATAGACTTGCCTAGACACTTTAGAAGAATAGCGACACAGAAAATGTTTTCGAGTGAGAAATTTTCCCAAGAGCACATGAATAAATTAGCAAATATTTTTACGAGCTTCTGGCCAGGCCAATGTGCCAGTGCCAGCCAATCACTCAAGACGTCTCCCTCAATCAATTCATTTATTATATCATGAATGAGTGTGTGACAAGAGAGAATAGAGGAAAGGACACCTTTCCTTTCTACTTACGTTCATTACTTATTTAACCTTATACAATCTCTGTTTATTAACTCACGTCCTCATATTATCATATTTATCACGCACAACATCCTACCTTATGATTACTTGAAAACTTACAAGTGCATCAATTTCTATTGCTTGCAGATTTCATTCTGACTACCTACGAACGACCTACCTCTAATCAACATAGTCATCATCCGTTTACCGTCTACAGAGCTGTTAATGTCTTCGGGCTTGCTACTATTATCTGTACAACCCCAATCAACAGAATACAACACAAAGTAAGTATGTCACTCATTATAATAATCCTTATCTAATAATATTATAAGTATTTCATTTCACAATGTTACATCCGCAGTAGGATTGATATGCCGATTCATTAAATTGTGCGTATTTCCGTATAAATATTTCATTGCAATCTAAGTAGAATCCTTTGTAATGACTAAGCAACTTGTCGGATATTTATTGACTTAGTTTTAGTATCGTAATTAACTGGATAAGATTCTGATGGGAGTAGGAATTTATTGTTATTGCTCCTATTTTAGTAATCATTTACTGGTATTTTAATTCCTCAATTAGACAAGTCATCTAAATAACAAAACTACTGATTAGATATCTAAAAAATCAAATGCAATTTCCCTGTGCATGCTGTAGTAGTAAAATATAAAATTGCTGCTGGTAATGCACGTGCATTTTGTACGTTCTCTTAATTTCATACTTACCGTTTTTCAATCAATTTATATGTCTATATACTTGTGTATAAAGTATATAAAATAAATTAGGATTTGTATTAATAATAGTAAACGGCTACTGATTCTAAGTTGCACAGATGCCATGTCTACATAAAAATATTATGCAGTTAAGAGTTTATTGAGTAGATTGCTTGGTTTGCCATTGCATTGAGAATGAGTAATGTAATTACTTTACCATGGCCGACTCGTTTCAATTAAATAAATAGTCTATGTAACAAGTGCAAGTAGAAGCTAATAAAAATAGAATGTGGTTGCTATGTAGTACGTATCTAGTAAGTAGTAGGATTTAATAGCCTAGATATATCTATAGTAGCTATTGTTTAAGGTAGATAATTAGATTGGATACATATCTACAAATAACGTTGTACGTAAGAGCAGAATAGTATAAAACGAAGTAAAAATAGTTTCTCATTATGTCAATGCAAATAGTAAATGCATAGGAACATGTAAGTATGCAGGTAGGTAGTGAAATTGAACGTGAAAACAAAGCAGTTGTTCTAGTAAATGCCAACTCATTGCAATTGCTATTATTTACAATAGGGAACTACTAGGATAATAGAATATGCTCAAGATATACATATGATAATTGTAGTATTGTAAATACATGCATTTATAACATTTGACGATTAAGCTTCTCCACGGTATGTCTAAAAGTAAATGGCTGACGTGTGCAGAGCTGAATGCCGAAACGATTTTACAAAAGTTATCTTTAACTAGTCATCTGAAATTCATTATGATTATAACAAGCAATGAATGTTTATTGAAGTCCATCCCATCAGACATGCATAGCTACACAAATATTTTGCATCGTAGAATGTGAATAGTTGAACTCAATCAGAAATCAGAAGGGTGGTCTCTCAAATACTCAAATCATTATCTATTCCTCCTATCTCATTATAAGGAACAAACGCAAATGGCATTGTAACTTAGTAATATTATTTAATATTATTTAAAAGGGAAAAATGTTAAACCAGTCTCTAGTGCCTATATAGTTAATTTATGTTAATTAAAAAGGGAATAAAAAGGATAAATATTGCACGAATAATCGAGAAAGTCCTAGCTCATTAATTTATTTCCATTAGTACTAAAACTGCAAGTAAGTAGAAGGATAAAGTATCCAACATTTGTAGTTTGTGATGTTGTGCAGTTTTTTTGGTCATATATTTTAAAGAATAAACAACGGTTAATTGTGGATTGTAAGATGTTGAACATGCGGATGCACGTTTTCTTTGAGATGTCTCAGTGAGAGAGATAGCTAATGTGGATAAGTGCGTATAATTCCTTTCCAAAATGTATTTAGTGAATTAAAGTGTTGGGATGGAGCGTGTAATAGTTGTAGTGTTGTATAAAGCCATGATGGTGAGTAGTTAGCTAGCTGAAATGTTATTAGAGGTAAAAAATGTATTTCCTTTGGTTGTTTGAACTGTAAATTTTGAAAGTGTTGTCTTGTTGGGGTTATCTCTGTATTCTTGTTTTAAAGGGATGTGCCATGATTCAGTGATATATCTTTTGGAGTTAACCTCGACAACAGACGGATAAAATGCAATAGATCAGAGTGATGTAAGCAATAACAATGCGGCGGCATGACATTGTGATTCTTCTCGAGTATCTTGAGTCTTGAGTGAGTGCTTCGTGTAAACTACCTCTTCTTCGTACAGTTTCATATCCCCAGACAGACTTTACTCTTTCCTAGCCTGTCGTTTAAAATATCCATCAAGAAGAGATGTAATAGTGATGCAATAGAATTTAACCAGGACGCACACAGGGAGGAAACCGCAAGAAAACTATCGCACAGAATTACACTTATACCTTGCTGTGTCGAGTTATACGCAGATTAAACTGGAAATGTTGTTAGAAACCAAAGCAACAAATTCCCTATTGTCTTAAAAGGGCTGTGGCAGGAAAATTCCGTCAGAAAATCGCACCTCAGGTGCTTTTGTTAGCATTGAACGTAGACTTTGGCTCTGCTCGACCAGAGAGATGTTATTTACTATTGTAAAATAGAAGGAATTCAGAAAAGACACGGAGTATTTCTTCTATTTAGACAGTGGCTACTTAGAGACGAGCATTTCTGAAGAAACAAGTGATAATAGGAAGGGACACAGAATAGAAATTGGAATGGGAAGAGGAAAGTGTACACGTCTCTCTTGATCTGGAATGCGAATGACGTAGTTTTACATTTCTTCTCTCGCAGCTCTTTCTATTTTTCCAGTATTTATTGGTATTCCTAGTGGAAGTGAGGGAGAGAGTGGAACTGGGGCTCCAGATGTGCTTCCTGAATGCTGATCAACTCTTTTCCCTTTATACAATTTTCCACGGTTCAAAGCCTCCATATATTTTCATCCTTCTCCATCCTCCTCACCATATAGAAGCTCTAGATTGAGATCCTAACTAATACATAAGTAATCAGCTGGAGATTCTGAAACAGATACAAAATGTATGAAAACATGGAAAGAAAGCACCTCTCCAGAGCTAATTTCGGACTTTTATTTACGTACTATGTATGTACTTGCAACTACACATAGTTTCTAAATGTATTTCTGGAGGTCTCACTCACTCTGTAATTCTGCCGACGTCTTGCACATTTGTTTATGTGTGAGAAATGATTAGGTAGAGTGATCACTAGAGATAATAATAAAGCCTTACCTATGCAGTAAAAATAGTCATAGGAGTTACTAAAAATTATATGTGGGCCGCATACATAACAGAAATAACTTTCTAGTCAGAGTTTCTTTGAAAATATATAATCAAATGAAATGAAAATTCATAAAATAGTAAATATTCCACGTAGAAAACATACGAGTAGGTATACCTACTATATTAAATGAAATTATTACAGAAAGTAACTTGAAAGACATTGAATTTTGATTAACGACTTTAGTTTTTGCTATTAAATATTGCACAGAAGTGATTGCAATTAGAAAAGCATAGCTACTTCAAATATATTTGGCACAATTTAGGCGCAGCAGGTAGGATATCTACTAAATATCTTCGCAATTGCATTATTTATAAGATAAAGAAGCATTAATAGAGCCCATTTTTAAGTTAACGACTGATGTTGTAATGTCCATTGATCGCCGGTTTGTAAAATTAACGCTCATAATACACTTATAGACATAAGCAGTAGTTAAATAGTTATTAAAAATCAGCAAGCATCACTATATAAATATAAGCCATGTAATGTCACTGTCGAAATTATGGCAAAGCATATCTGCAGATTGTGAGATTTACTTACTAGTCGTCATAGTGCAAATATTATAAAGTCTTAGGTGAAATCCTGCAAAGGCAATATATAATATATATATATATATAATTATATATAATATATATATATATAGTAATTATGTTTTAGCAGGTGTGTAACTACACTCAGTGATATTTTGTCAGTCACTACAATAATACAATTTGGAATAGTTGTGCTTTAGTTTGTTCCTTGACTTGTCTACCAGTATTAGTAAATAGCAAAGACTACAAAGGGATTAGAAATTAGTTTTGGTGTTTAGCTTTCAAGCTTTGTAGCAAGTGTTCAATAGAGCAAATATTCACTACCTATTCCCAAAGATAAATGTTGGTTATGTTGCAGAGCGAGTAATGGAAAATGATTAGAATTGAACAAGCAATTGGAGTTGCAACGAACCGTTATGAATTATTGTCATTAGTGTTAGATTAA
Source organism: Tomocerus nigrus (assembly GCA_019776505.1). Taxonomy (NCBI): domain Eukaryota; kingdom Metazoa; phylum Arthropoda; class Collembola; order Entomobryomorpha; family Tomoceridae; genus Tomocerus; species Tomocerus nigrus. Next base: position 9,247 of record JABASI010000948.1, read on the forward strand.
GATAGATTTATGTTGTGATGAAAGTTTTAAAGAAGTAAAACCATATTTTCGAGAAATAGTCTTTAGTTCAGAGTTTCAGAGTAGCAAAGTATGTTACTCTGTACAATGCGGCTAAAAGCAATCACCATTTAGTGCCGGCATGCAAGTCATCGCCTAGGTAGTCTAACTTTTCAATCCCCATGTAAGACCAAATCCAACCATTCATAATCCCCGTATCAGTAAACCCGCAATACTACTACCTACTTTAACTACACAAGAAGTTATTTATTAGCCACATATACGAGTACTATCAGAATTCAATAATTCCTTTGTGAATAATTGCACAAATAAAATAAAGCGATATTACATAATGCTTTATTGCAAAATATCTGCATCTAAGCCATAACATATTTAAGTCATGTCATGAGCATCATGTTTTCACATTTTCGTGGCGTCTCAACGTGTAACTCCTCATTGCTATTATGTACGAACAAGTTTTTTTAATGTGGCGTCATTTCATTTAATTAATTAAACTCGGTATATCTCATTGACGAAATAAAAAGACAGTTTCAATAAAAATTCACTTTTCTTATACTTTTTAGCCAAAATGAAATTAACCCCAATAATGTATTTTTGCGATACATACGATTTGATAATGATTATTTCCCGTTCTTCCATGTACGGACAATTTAAATTGCTGAGTGGGGTTCAAAAATTGCAATTCGAGGAAGAAATATATTAACATCTTTTCTATGTTTTATCTCTGTGTGGATTCTTAGGTAGATCATTTATTATTTGCAGATGTTCGGCAAATAATGTCATCGTCATTATATGATTCCGTTGTATACTAACATTTGTACCTGTTAATATTGGCATTTTGACATACTTTGAGATACATTAAGTAAATAGGCTACCTGATAATTCGACTACTATTTCACGTTAGGAAGGTTATGTGCTTTATGTGTTACGTATACTGACTGGCTCTCTAATATAGTGGTACTCTGTAAATAATAGCAGAATGCAGTATTTCCGAACATGACACGAAGCACGAAAATGCAAATGACAAGCAGATATAGTTTTTTTTTTCATTTTGGGTGCGGTTCTTCATATTTTTCGTCCCATCATGCTACTTTGTACTATGGCACATTTGTGCATCATAAGGATTTCACAATTTGACATAATAGCTGACAGAAACGCAAAGAATCGACAGCTGCTAGTAACTCTGACTCTCTTCATTTCAGTTCGTCAACCGTCTTTTCTATTCTGTTTATTTCTTTATTGAGTTCCTGTTCTTTTTTCCCATGAAGCTTTTTGTGTTCTTACTCTGCTTGCAGTTGAACTTTTTCAGGCCCTCAGCAATTTCATGTTGATTTTATTAGATTTTGCTGCATAGACAAGCAGTCACGTCACAAAGTGCAGATCTACCTTCCTTCGGTTTAATGACAAAATGACTGCAATTGTTTGACTCATGTTACCATAAGAAAGAACTAATTATAGGCTTGCTACAAATTGACGTGCTATGGGATGGACATTCGACTTGTTTTGAAAGTTTATGAAATGCATAGCACACTGCAATTGTACATGCAAAGAACGGATCTCTATAATGTATTCCTAATACAATAAAATGCCTCCCAGGATGTTCCTATCTGTACCATGTAACTTTTTTTGACAGATTGCCTATTTAAGTTGAGGGATATTTAGAAGAAGTCATCATACAACTCTGTGCATCTTTAGGTATATGAATTTAATGGAGTATCTAGTGCAGTGTACTTTAAAATCTGTAGAACGAAGTCAATATTAAAGAGTAGATGAGATAAATAATGGGAAATTATGTTGTTGTGTTGATTTCTCGTGTTGTACCGTTATTCATTGAGCGGGCGTGAGTAACATTAGCTTAGAAATTGAGCATAAAGAAAAAATAAAGCTTTGCTATTACATTAAATAATTATTGCTAATAAAAATGTAGTACGACCCTCATAAAAGCTTTGAGTAAATAGCGATGCATTAATTTTCTAGTTGAACGGAACAAATTTTAATAAGAATATCCATTTGCTGTGTAAAATTTGAAAGAGGAGAAGAAGCTGTAAAATTGAAGATCTCTTTGAGGGTTGAAATGAATGACGCATTATTTGCCGAAAAGGCTATAGATGCTAAGATGCTAGATCGTGTCGTGTTGCATAGGTACATGAGCTATTCTATCACACAGCAATTGTCAGTCATTAAATTATATGTAGCAATTTTCCACTCATTCTACAAGAAAACAGATAAACATAAATTTTATGCAAGTAATTTGGCAAAGCATTCTTTCAAAAAGAAATCGATACATCTAATCCATCCTGGCTTTTTATCTGGTTTTACAATAGAGAATTATTCAAGCAATATGGGCTCTTCTAGTGGACAGCTATAATAATAATTTGGGATGACTGGTTTCTTCTGGTCGCTCTGCCCCATTAGAATTTATTTACATGCAAACTTTCATGACTCTGTTCAGTTCAGTGCAGGAAGGAAAAACAACGTTATAGAGCAAGTATAGAATAATGAATGACAGATTCACATCTCACTTATGTACTTTCGATAATACTGACAATTAAGTATTGTATCACCACAGACATTCCAGTCAGTCCAGTCAATTAGTTTTACTGTTGTTAATGTTTGTAGTTGACTACTTATTACAATAGAGCTACTATGTAATAATGTTACGTACTTTTTGACAACCCATTGTTTGCCATCACAAACTCAATCTGAAATGGTTTCTTTTATTCATTTCTTTAAAGTTTGATGTGACACGATAGATATTTCCCTTTAAAACCTATCCATAATATTTTGCAATAGAGACTAACCCCTGTTTGATAATGATATCTATGCGTGATGGATAGATAGCATTAGGATTTATGACATTATCACAAGAAAAAATTACACAGCTATGTATCTCTGATAAAAAGTGTGAAAAGAAAGGCAAGAATAATAATGTTGGTAGTCAGCATTTGACATTTCATGCGGTTTTGTTAGAATTGGAAATTTTTATAGGGATTTTCATGCTTTTTTTGCTGTGTCTACCTATTTACCATAGTATTACTTAAAACCTTACTATAAATTTCATATTATAATATTATAGGAATATACAAAGTGATGGAGAGTGTGTTCAGGTATGCAGTAAAAGTTTTCAAAGGGAATTAAATCTAAAAGCTCAGGATGATATGCATGTAAGTACACTAATTTCGACATTATACATGCACAGCCACTAAACACTCAAATATACTAAAGAATATTTCACAATAATGGGAGTGAGTGAGAGAGACCATGGTGTTTAGACTTTATTAGCCGTAACCTAAATAATTTACCTCTTTGTCATACTAATGCTAAACTCCTCTTTTTATAATACAATAAAACAGTTTTACTACAATGCTCCTGCTTTCTAACAATACTCTATAAAGCTACAGTTCAGTTTTAGTTCACTTGCCACTCTTCAACTCACTCATTTCTGCTAACTGTTCGTTTCTATCTGTTTACCCCAATTTATCCAAATATTTGACAATAGAGAAAAAGCAGAGTCAAGACAAACAATGACACAATGCAACAGACACACACAGCTCTCTTTCTATTTCACAATTAGACAACATTCGTTTTAATGTACCAGTTTTATTGGAGCACGATTTGTGCACCTTAGCTACCTCGCTCCCTTTATTTACTCTTAGTAAATAATATTAAAAGTAAGTAAGTAAGAGTCCAATGTACAGTTGTACCGATAGTCCATATAATTACTGAGCCTACGAAAACTATCAAATGAAATCAAAGTTTAGAGCATGAAAATTCTCTTTCAGATTATTGAGATTCTTCCGGTTCTCTTCAACAACAGAAATACAATACAACTGTACTTTTTTCTGTAACGAAGCTTAGTAAAAAGGATTTAGCGTTCAGTTTCAATATCTGTAAACAGACAATCATCTTGTTATGCTGTACTCTTTGGTTTTATTGTGGTTTATAAAACTCAATAAATCCTTAGTGCCATTGAATTCTAGGAAATGAATGTAGGTATCAACATTCTTATTCTCTTCAAACTTACAGGTACCTACCTCCCTGGGTATGTACACAAGATCATATTAAATGTGAGGATTTACTATGCTGTACTCTTTGGTTTTATTGTGGTTTATAAAACTCAATAAATCCTTAGTGCCATTGAATTCTAGGAAATGAATGTAGGTATCAACATTCTTTTCTCTTCAAACTTACAGGTACCTACCTCCCTGGGTATGTACACAAGATCATATTAAATGTGAGGATTTACAATAGTTTTCCTAGGTGTACTAGTCAAATCCAACGTGCTCACTCAATAATTCACAACTTATTTAGCTCACTCACTTTAAACAAAACAGAAAAACAAAAATTCAGCTTAAACTTGTGAAATTTAAGAAGTGTAGTGTAACTTGGGAAAATTGCAAATCGACTTTATGTAATGATTGACAATATTATCAGCTACTCTTGCCAAATGTTTAGCCTGTATAGATCAAAAAGCATTGTCTGTAGATAGGCATTGTGTTTTTTTCCTTGCATAATGCTATGAATTGGTTCTGATATCGAAAGCATATGCGTAGAAAAACAAATGTTTATGCTACGCGCACCTCTAAATACCATTCCTGTGTAGGTATGCGGTATGCCATGCCTATTTGTATTGTGATTCGAGTTTGATTAATGTGAGATGCGTGCTACCGGCTCATTACATTTTAATTCCTTGTTTCCCATTGTATAGCTTCTATTTTTATGGGTAAATGTGACGATGTGAGAACTTATTTGCACTTTTAGCTTATGTTTCATTCAACAGCGTTTAAAAAATATATGATGCACACGATTTCCTGAATTCCCACAGTAAATATCAAGTAACAATAGCAATTTATATTGCAGTCTTTCTCCGTTCGTCTCTATTTGCTACTAAATATATTGTGTTAATATTTGCAATTGCAAGTGGTAAATAATTGTATATCCGTGCATTGACTTTGATGTGTGCAAATATTTGTAATTAGTGGACAAATGAATAACATGGGTGCCTAATTTATTTCTATTTTATTCAATGAAATGTAAATAAGGTTATATTTATCTCCGTGTGGATCAGCGGATAAGTTTATTTATGTTAATAGTTACATAGAATTGATGTATACGAGGCATTTCCCTTTTGTTTATGCAAGAATATATCACTATCTCATAGCCATGTCATAAATAAAGGTACACGGTTGTAAAAATACATGGCTAAAACGTTAATGCTCTGATATTCAAATTATTATTTATCTTTTTTTGTTGGTACACTGTGATAATAATACTTATAAATATTATGAGCACGTATCTATTGTATCTTTACATGTAAGTTGAGAATCATCGAATCGTATTTATCTGCAGGCACAAGTATATTATCACGTAATGGTATGACAGTCGGAAATTTAATCTTCTTTGCTTACGTCACCTCACCTGCTATCATTCATACAATAAATAGGTGTGTAGTGCTGGCAGTTTACCTTAATTTAGTTTGTGACTTTTATGATGTGATCTACTCTGTCGACTCTTCTGGATTACCTAGACTTTGGCATTGTATGGTAGTGCATAGTAATTTACTACTTACATGGAACTATACTTATGTATGAGCTGTGCTGTACATTTGGCATTTGCATAAATACAACAACAACAATTCTTTCAGAAGAGTGATACATATGCAAGGTAGGGATAAATGTGTATGATTTGTGTGTAAATGGATAACAGTTGGTGTTAGTGCTAATGGCCAAACTAATAGTGATCACGAGAGTTACGCTCACTAATGATAGTAATTTGAACATATTGACTTAAATGGCTAGACGGAACTTTTCTGATGTATTTCCTATGCAGACAGAGAGCAGTGTGCATTTTACTCTCCCCCTATTTACTAGTGGCCTTCTATTTTCCTTTATAATCCACATTTAAAATTACTACACTCCCAGAGTTTGAAAACAGCAATTCATTCCTATTCTATTTATTTTGTGAACACAGATAAATAGCTGGCCGGCTTTACTGACTCATTCTCTTTCGGATGGATTACCTGAACAGGTACTTACTTATTTTTACCATTTACGAGAAAGGCTTAGTTATAAGTAGACACCTTTAGTACTTAACTATGGGATAGTTTTTTCCATAATATAATTTCCTCCATAAAAATTATTTAAGCTACAGCATACAGTGTGAGTACATGTGCTAATAGTAAATTAAACCAAAAATCTTAAACAATAATAATATATGCATAGTATGAGTGTATACACATCTCTTTCCATAAAAATTGTAAATAGTAGCCTCAGCTGTCTTTGAGATCGTAAGTAAATGTAAACTGAATATCTATTCAGTCTATTAGAATAACGAAGGGTGTTATTTGCATTTAAAATTCATTTCGGTGCGGACGTTCAGTCATTTAACTTTCAAAAGCTACATTTTCATTTAGCTTAGGGCAACTTAAAACTTGTATAAATCTCAAGAAACTCCTCATATAAGTTTAGTGCGACGGAAAATAAATTTTATGTCCTATAATATGTGTAGTGGGTAGATATGGCTAAGTACCTTATGCAAAATATTTATGAGGATACTACGTTCATAATGTAATATTATTATGTTTGCTCTTTTGCATCATCTTTCCTTTTATCTTCATTTCTTGGAAGTGCATACAGGGTATTTCACAGCTTTGTCTATTTTTGTGTCATCTTTTAAAGAACAACTCTGAAATTGAAGTGTCAGTCAGTGCATATTCATACGATAGAGTTCACTGTCATAAAGTGTGGGCTGCTTATTTCTGCATTTTTCGTTAAAATATCATTCTGTGATGTTTTACAACAATCAGTGCGATTTCGGTAGATAAGAATTTTATGAAAGACAGTGTAATAACAATTGGGTTGGCAATAAAGTATTAACTTTTGCACAGGTAGAAACCCATAACATGCATTGGTAGAGGAAAAAGTCTTATAATGTATTTTACCTTGAAATATTGTGTAAAAAATGTGGGAACTTTTATGAAGTCTGTGAAGTGAATAGTAGGCTCAGTGATATATTAATATTTAGCAGATGAATAATATAAGTAATAGAAAGATGGATCTCGTAGCAAGTGTATATAATTTGTTTATTTAATGCATAATATTACGGGCACGATGGATTCACTGCACACGCGTTTTTAAGTGGCTACCTTAGGGCCGTATCTATTTATTCCCATCGCCCTCTCGTTTCTCCAGGAAAATATTGATCAGTCCTTGAAAGTAAGAGAAGCTGAGCTGATCGTGAGATGAATGTTTAAGGAGAAGAACAAGAGAGTTCGAGTGGAGTGAATAATTTGAGCATTGTGTCGTACACACTCACACTTTGACGGTTTCGAGTAGACACCGACTCCACTGTGCATCACAAAAGTAAAAGGAACCTTGTCTCTCTCTTTTCCGAAAGGTAATCTTTTGTTTTCCTTCTTTTTCATCGAATTCTTTTCGCATCTTCTGTTGACGTGCCCATTAGCAACATAGTGCTCGTTTTTTAGCAAGTCAATAAAGGGAAGTGTGCTTGAGACTTTGAAATATTTGCATTAGACATTGAAACTTTCCTGCTACTCTTACAAGCTATACTTGAGAAAATCTAAAGATAACTCAAGAATTTCACTGTTGTAACTGTATATTCTTCAGTTATGTAAATATGTGATCATTCCTTTAGTCAAGATTTATTATAATTATAATTAGGACATTGTTGTACGAATAAAATTCACAACACGGCGCAAATCCCAACGGAAAACTATTTGCAAGTGTATCTATTATTCACTTTTATTAGCACAGAAATAGAATCAATTAACGATATGCAAATCCTGGGATGGCATTCATGAATCTGTTTACAATTGCCTGAGAGCCACTTATCCCTGTATCAGTCGAGGATTATTCAAATGTTTATCCGAATGGAATAGATGTTAGCTTAGATGATTAATGAGATGCTGATCAATGGAATCTCTATGACTGACAATGAGAAGATTGATCTTGAAACGTTGAGTTTATTTTCGTCTATTATGCTTTTCCTGATTCTAAGTACGTATCTATTTTAGGCAGCATTTCAATGACATTCACCATTATGTTCCTGTGAAGCCAGTACAAATGCATTTTTATTCTCTGATGGCTGCTTATTTGATCGCTGTCCAATTGACGACTTTTAAGGCGATGCTCTCATTTCTATTTATGTCCATATTATTGTCAATTCAACGGCCATAGTGTAACAATGAGACAATGCGAGTTCAGCTCGGTCAACGTTTATGTCACTCCAAGACCTTAGAGTGTGATAACATGACAATGTATCCAATAATTAATTCAGGATTATGTGTGCGGTCATTTGAATGAATGTCCCCGGAGTCCCAGACAGATATTTATCGTGAAGGGACTTGATTCTTATCAGTACAGCTACAGCCCAATGTGTTATTTTACTATAATAACTCTACATGAAGCATACCCTTACTTGTAAATCCAAGATAAACACCGTAATAAAATTGTGGTTATCATTAAGCATTAAAAAATCACTGCCATAAATAATAAATACGTACGCAACTGTGAAGCAATTACAATCGTAAATCGCTAATGATGTTTAGTGGATGGAATTATACAAATAAAAATACTTATTATGTCAGCTACCTACTAATGATACCTATCTACCTGAGAATAAAGTAATAATGAAGTGCAAATTAATTCTTCTGTAATGTAATCTGCTGCCAATGTCAATTGAAAGACAAATAGCCGTTAATGGTAAAAATAGATATACCTACGTATATTTTTAAAAGTGTCCTTGGATCTCTGATTGTAGTTGAGTGCGAAAGTGAGAGAACATTGTTTCATGTTTGCTAAAAAGTTTGCTAAACTAAGCACTATTTCTAAAGTGTTATCTACTAGAGGTGTTTTTTCTGTTGTAATAAACAAATGTATGCATGTATATCATGCAGTTCAAGAAGATTCTAAATACGGAAGGTCTATGATGATCTGTCTGCATGTAAGTAATATGTTATTAATTAGCATTAGATGGTGTTAAATGATATTTGAATTAGAATGGGAAACTGCTCTCAATAAAATTGAAATAAGCAACAAAAACATTGTATTAAAATATTGTGCAGTAGTAGACCTGACAGGTATTTGTGACATTATTTCGTGGTGCCTAACCAAAAATATCGAACATATTAAATATTATAAATAGTTTTTAGAATGCCGCAGTAAACGTTCTCTAAATGCCTTTATTGCATAATCAAGAAATAAAACTTTATGGAAACAAATCAATAAATGATATATAAAATATCCGTAAAAAGAAACAGAAAAAATGTCCCCATTTTAATTAACCTTTATTGAAGCAGTAGGTACCTTACAGCATATAATTGTAGTACAACATATAATTACCATTTATGTCATTACTTTATCATTAGCATCCCGTCACCATTACTATAGCCTATACCCGAAGAAGCACTCATTTTTTTTAAATTTCAAATGTAAGCTATAGATACAGATATATTTACTATGATTTAGAGCTACAAAGTTAAACTGTATTCCAAAAAGCAATAGGATGTTATATTATTTGGATTTTCCATCACTTAAATAAAATCTGCATTTTAAAGTTATCCTCATAATGTGTATTTTAAAGTTATATCTTAAAGCTATTTTATATTTTAATTCCCCAAAAGTGCTACCAGATTTACTAAACCCATCGTAAGAACAGATAACAAAGCTATAGAATATTATATTATATTTAATAGTTTTTATTGTGATAGATAATCTACCCGATAGCTAAAGGAGCAAGATTATTTTAATCCTAAGGAATAGAAAATTCAGAGATATCATTTCATCTCAGCATAAAATTAGTCCCCAATAACATTTAAATTGAATTACTTAAATCCAGTCCAAGCAGTGCATGATTGGAGAAGTTGTTGCCCGGAATTTGTGATGCAAGTCAGGGCTGATTCTATTTGCTGCCCACAGTTTTTGGGGTAGGTTTGCGTCGCTTGGAGTTCTTGCCCTTCTTCTCAGTTGGTGCGACATTATTCATAGAAAATCCACACAACTCACACGGGGTAGACGGGTTGAGGTTAAAGGTCTCAATTGGTGCTGCAGACCCCGATTGGGCTGTTTTTCTATAGCTTAACGGACAAATTATTTGGTGGTATTTTATTGGAGTTAGCATCTCAGTTCTATGTTTCCAAGGCTGCTTTGGCTTTGCAGGCCGTTTTCGACCTTTCGGCTTTTCTGTCGGTGGTTGCTGTGCAGCATTCGTGTCTTCCACTACCTGACCTGGTTCTTCTGGTTCGACAGAATGCTGAGGCTCTTCGTCACTGCATAGATCCACAACCTCAGGTGGGCCAGAATATGTCACATATTCGTAGAAAACTACCCGATTTTTATTGTCGGTCGTGTCGACAATTTTAAAGTGATAGAACTGATTCATGATTGCCACCCTTTGTTCGATATTTCCTTCGGCCAGTTTGAATATTATATAGCGATGTTGAACCACATCTAGAAAAATATCAGATACAAGCAAATTAAAAATGGTGAAGACCGCTTTCATAGATTTACTGCAGATAATGAATAGAAGACAACGCGGTAATACCGTCATCGGGATTCAAACGATAATTCATTCTCACTGCTTTCTGGGACAAAAATCCCATGTTGACATTGAAGACGTTTGAGAGAGCCTCGTTTATTAGAATAACGAAGTACGGCTCGCCTTCGAGGCAGTAATACATTTTTACAATACATTCGATCGGAATGGCATGTGCTGTTAGTATACCTGCCAGAAGGATACGGAATATTATTTGATTATACTTGATTTTAAAAGAAATAGCTCTCGAATTAGTAATGAGCTAGTTGTCATTATTGAAACTCTTTTGTAGAATTCTGTTTCAGACTCAAAACATAGTTTTAGCTTCACATAAAAGAATTATGTACCTGTGTCGATGTGTACCATCTCAAAGCCTACCCCGAGTGGGGAAAAGTGCACAACGGGATTTTGGTGTGGGCTTTGATAATTGCCAATTCGCATCAAGGTTGAGTGGAAGGTTGTAACTATGGGGTCCCGAATTACTAGTGCATCATTAATATGCTTTAGTGCTGCAAGAGAATTAATAAAAAAAATCCCGGCTAAAAATACAATTAAACTAAAGAGATGATGCGGATAGAAAGGAATAAGCGTATGATATAGTTCTATATAAAAAATTATATTATATGAATTATTTATATCCATTTTAACTGCTTACTTGCCGGTATGTCAATTTTGCAGATGACATCTTCATGGTCATGCATCTGACCTGGAGGAATAGGCAAGGTGTCGATTAACTTCTTCCCCCGTACATGCCTTGGGTTTGACATTATTAAAAAAAAATCGAGTTATAATCCCGTTGGAACAAAACAGGCAAATAATTTCGATGTAAAAGTAACAATGGAATTTTAATATATGCAAAATTTCCAAAATGGCAGCTATTGAAAAGAACAGTAGATGTGCTCCTTGGCTTCGTAAATAGCTTCGTAGGGTGGCAGGGAAGGAGGGTGGGTTGTTGAATTCGCGTTAGTCGCTAAAATCGGGTAAAGTTCGTACTTAATATACCGTAGTACTGGTAAGAATGTAGTCTAACTAAGAAGAGTCAATACATATTATGATGGGCATTTCATTTTCAGTATAGCTACTGTACTGCCATTTCTGCCAAGGAGTACATTGCAATAAAGCAAATTAGTACTAGTTTTGAGGCTCGTCCCATGGACGGGGCTTTTATGGGATTTTATGTGATAGTTTTGCTACTAACTGGGCCTACTTAGGAACTCCACGGCCACCCCACCCAAATACTACTTACGTATTCACCAATAGATGGATTTGGTTTTTAACAACTATAAGCTTTTAGGTGAATAGACACTAGTACTTCTGCTTTAAAAGTTACCCAATCGAAAGCAGACTTGATCAAAGAAAAGTAGAGACATTGAAGAAATTTCGTCAGTTGCAATAGTCCAGTTTATTCTTGTAGTTGGTACAGACTGATAGAAAAAATGAAACTGTAATCAGCGGAATCTCTTACTGAAAAAAGGCCACCAGCAATAAAAACCCAAAACAATTAAGTCTCACACAAATATTCATGGGATTGTTAATCGTAGAAAAATCATTCCGACACAGAATATAAGAAGAAATAGTAGTGCCTACTATTGAACGCATATTTTTATTTTAGCAGTAATATCATAAGTATGAAAATATTGATTTTTATGTGGTGAGGCTCTTGTAATATTCGAAACATTTCATAAATAAGTTTCATGATTTGCATGTTTTATATAACTGTAGCACTTCGCGGGTGCTTGGGGTGCGGGTTTGGCATCCAGTGGATTACAATATTATTTATTGTTGTAGTATATCAGCCGCTGGGTTTGTAAATTGTAAACATTTATCACTTATAATAATGTGAAACAATGCTGAGGAAAAGCATCGTTCACTGTGTTAACGGCTAGCAGAATTAAAAGTAGGGCCCATCTATAGAAAGACATCTTCAATCCTACAACACGTACACTCACTTGGACTGAGTGTGAATTTATGCATATTATTATAGGTACATGTTGATTGCCATGCGTAAATACCTATTAGTATTAGCCATGTATATTTTTCCATTGATAGGTATATTATTATGGCATTGTTTGCAACTCCAACGACAGACACAGCTAAATCAGCATGTATACAGTAAGTACCAATAGTAGTAGAAACAATAANATGGTTCAATATGGACGCATTAGTTTGATTTACTACATGAATAGATTATAGTCTAAGACTGACGCTTGGTGAGCAGGACAACCAAGATTGGTAAGTCATCATTGATATCGGCGTGGTATTACATTACATGCCACGTCAGCACGTCACTTGCAGAAATGACTTGGGTAGGTACCTAACAATAACATTGGGTACATGAACACCACGCTCAAAGCGTAAAACTCTTATTTTTATGCTGCGAGCAGTTTTAAGGTTTTCATTGCTATGCGTTGTAATTTGTAGGTATTTAAAATATGCAAAGATTTTCGCAAATTACTGCAACTCTAAAGCAATACAATCATGCGTTGCATTGCAACGAACTGCGGCACGCTATGCTCCTCACGAAAAACGTAAATTAAATGGAAAGGAGTGTGGGCGATAAGGATAAATGAGTAGAAAAGCCAAAGAAATAAAAGACAGTGATGTTGATGCTGAGATTTCATTTAATTAGGAGGCGGGTTAACGAATTATGCAATTATGCATAAATAATTGCACGAAGCAGTTTTCTACATGCTCTTTGTTTTTAACCACCAGCATTTTTGATCTTTCTTATTGTAAGATAACGTAAGAACGTTGACTGTCCTTTCCAATTCCAAAGTTCAACGTAACACTGAACTGAATTACTGCTACACTTTGCAATGCTGTAATATATTTATAAATCAATAATAGAGATCGCTACAGTAACAATGCCCGAGATAAAACTTGACTAATTCATTTGAAAAATAAAGATAAAGCCAATAGTATTACATAAATGGCGATGATCGGATTATCTCCAGTGCGAGCCTCCTTAAAAATGTGATAAATAAACAGTAGACAACTTATATTAATACCACTATGATTCACCGTTCCATTCAAGTCCCCTTATGGCTATCTCCAGAATCTCCACTACTCCACTATGTCAATTCATGCAGTACTTTTTCAAACCAAGTTTACCTCGATCAATCGTCATTTTCATGGAACGTTTTGAAATGATACTTGACTTTTGTGGTCCTAACAGAAAATGAGGGGTAACTATGAATTACTTCCGAACATTCTAATCTAATTTTCCCACTTGTAGATTATAGCAAGATTATTATGATTAATAATATTATTATGGCAAATTCGTATTGTCTGAAGGCGGCCCCAGGCTGGTTTCTGAACGTGAATCCTCTCGCGAAAGAAGAGAAACCAGCCACTGCTCTGTTCCCAACCCCCAAATACAATAATAAAAATTGGTGCCCGTACAACCAGGGCAACACCAAAGGAAAAATAATTTTATTGTAGTTGCCTACCGTAAATCATGATTTTCATAATTTATGGTACTAGTACTAATTTTTATGTGTAGCCTAAGGAGCCTTAACTCAGATTAATATCATCACTTGATATTTTGATACTTATTGAAAATTACATGAGGCAAAATTGAGTTTCATGATGAATCTTTATATATAGTCACAGGAAAATTTGGCCATCATGTCCCGTCCTTATCACATGGAATGGTTATTTGGTTTGGATATTATTGTTTATGAATGTAAATACATTCATGCGTGCAATCCACTTGAAGAAAGTGTCTTTAAGTTTAATTCATGCACGATTTGTATTGCTTGTTCTTAGATTTGGCATGCAAGTCGTCCAAATCTCATAGGACATTCATGAATACAATGCATCTATTCTAAATCTGAACCTATTACTTAAATGCAGTCAATGGAATTTAGTCTTAGGGCTATGTGAGACTCGAGGAAAATTCACAGTGCAGCTAAGAAAGTTTTTATTTCTTAATGTCATTGCTAGCCAATATTACATGAATAAAATGAAAGTGGACAGATATGGACGTCTGCATGTATGCAAGAAAGTTCTTGTGCATTATGTAGAGTATGATTATGTATACAATTCGGAAATCATGACAATATGACTCCCTGGAGTGTAAGTCGCCCTGTGTCCCCCATGCACTCATATACTCGTACCGTACCTTAATAGCATTTTAATGCTAATTTATATCCATTACAAAATAGAGGACTCAAACTGTTGCCTAAAACCCAGTTCAAAATCATAATATATGTCTGGTACTACATGGTTATTGAAATTTTAGATGATGCAGCAGCGCCTACTGCGAATCAGGTTAAAAATTAAGTTCCAAAATGCACATAATGAAAAGCTGTGCAAATTTGGTACTTTTTTTAGGAACCAGAAAGAATGATATATCTTTTTATAATTTTATGTCTAGATGTAGTTAGTCTAAGGTACCAGCTATGGGACAATCCAAAGACACGGTAGTGCATGAAAATAAAAACGTAGAATTGCATTTCCTTCGCATCCAATTACCCATCAAGCTTAACACAGTTGTGCTGCAAAAGCTATAAATTATCAAACTTATTATCAAAGGATCACGTTTGGCGCTCACCAAATTAGGTTTTTAGTTTACACACTACTGCTTTGATTGACGCTTTCAATTCTTGGCAGCATGCTACTTCTAGCTACAGTCATATTTTCAGTCATAATTTAATAAAAACTATAAATCCCTAGAAAGCAAATGTTTAAAATCCTCTTTTGAGTCATTAGCAGAAAAATAATTTTATTCAGTGTAGATTGGTTGTTTAAAAGTGTTACCTTTAAAGTGCTTATATTGAAAATGAAATAGGTAACACATTAATTGAGCGTAGTATAAACGATTGTGTAAACTTTACCGTGTAAGTCAAGCTTTCTGACTCTGTAAATTTTTAATCAGTTTCGTAATTAAGGCAGCTGAGTGAACTGTTTTGTGACACATCTCACTAAGTACGCAGTTAAAATTCTACAGCATAAAATTAAATATTTGTTTTAAGTAGGACCAGTAATTCCAGAATACCTCAAATGCATACTTTTGTTACCTTTCAGATATTGGCAGCAAAATTGTAAGTTATAGAAGGAATGCATAGTAATGAATAGCTTTCCATTCATTTTTACTCGATGGGTACAATTATGTTGTAGTTGATGAAGGGAAATGATGGTGGATAGGTGGACTTCATAAGTGGATGGGAGATTACATTTCTTTTCTCTCAAAAAGTCACGAATGTTCATCAAAATCTTTCTCTCTTTCTACTGCAATAAATGTACTTTAATTGCCGTTCGTTTTGTTTTTATGTTCGCGTATGTAAGTATTTGTGTGTGTGACTCCACCAAAATCTTGACCTCTCTATTGGACTGCAAAATTGCGTGCAGGAGACTATTTACATTCCCCATCATTTTAAAACAATCAAAACAAGTGCTAATTAAAACCACCGAATAGTCTGACAAAGTTATAACTCGATATCCGCTTTCGAAGGAATGATTGATTTTTCTAGGTGCCTACATATACATACTAGTAATACATAAATATGAGATTAATTGTTGCTTCTTGTTGTCATTTGTCAAATATTAATGCGTATGTAATATTTTCACGAAATGATGGGTGCTGAATCATCTTCTCTCATCTCAGATTAAATGGGGGTTCTTTGCCCCTGATGTTTGATCGCATACTTTGCTACTTCTTTAACGATACAAATAAAATTGATAGGTGGATGGGGCAGACATGAGTTGGGTCGATTTTATGTATGTTTATGCCAGCTAATTTGAATAATGACGACATGTTTCGTCTTGGTGTACAACTTTGCATGGATAGATGTAGAACGTAGATGTATTTACATGTTTTTAAGACACAAGAGTAAGAGTTCAAATCCAGGAAACGCCACTCGAATGAGAGTAACTTCCAAAACTGTGACTTGTAGGCCAAGTAATATTCTGCTTGATCTTTAAGATCCATGTTCCAGTCCTTGGAACACTTTTTATGACAAAAGTTTTGCATCATAACAACAAATATTCTCAACCCGTTCCAGTTGCCTTCCTTTGTTAATTACCATTTTGGGAATTAACTTTCTCATAGTGTAGTGTATAGATAGCGCGGTAGTTGCTTTGCTAGTGTTCCATAATTGAAACCCGTTTAATTCACAAGTGAGGTATAAATAAGGGCAATAAGCTCATAAAAAGCTTCTTAGAAGTGGAACATTGTGTGGAATAAAAGGAAATAAAATTGTATGGAAGCCACCATTTAGTTTTATGTATAATAATTTCTATGGCACAAGTTAAGTACGTGTAGCTGTAGAACAAGAGGAATACTTTATGTTGCTTTCTACGAACAGAATTCCTATTTTATGTTGTCTTTTATGCTTGTATTAACAGTTAATTAGACGGTTTTACAAAATTATGTATGGAGGATTTTACAGAATGACATTAAAGGATGTGCACGATAAACGCAAACGATGTCTTGTGTCTTCTATGCACCCAGATGCGCAGATTGTTAAAGAGATGGACAGAAGATACCAGCAGAAATACTTTCTTTAGGTTTCATGGAATAATTTTATCTGATCATCGCCACTAGGACTTTATACTATACTATAGCTATACCTAAGTAATAGGTAGGTACTAGGACTTTATTATTTAAAACCAAAAATTAACTTTAATGAGTGAAACTGGGTAATAATCCTTATTAAAATATAATAGCAAGAATGTGGTAGGCCTGTTTAGGTGTGCATTAGATTAGCAATGCTATGTGCCCACTTTTATTATCAGCCCTATCTTAATGCTCGCCTATGTCTTCCTAATAACTCAAGCTACTGCCAACTACCATTCTCAGTAAAAACAAAGTTGCGTGATGCTCCTCAACTCTTCAGACATGTCTGTATTATAGCAAATGATTTCCGCCTTCCATTCAACAGTGTATCAATGTTGCAGGGGCTGTCTGTCGATTCCTGCTTTTACTTACAACTTACCTACAAAGAAGACATTCCTTTAAATTAATGAATAAAATGATAAATAATAGCTCAGTAATGGAAAATGGAAATGAAGCTGGTTCTTGCAGTTAATATTAAAAGGAGTAATTGTAGGAAAGCACAACGAAAATATTGTGCGGTTTTCTGTTTACCTGACTTTGTTCTCACTCTAAGTATGTTGATGGTTTTGAAATCATTTTTTAGGAACTCAGTACATTTTTACATCTTACCTGTGTGTACTATGTAAAGACTAGCTATAATGCAGCACTAATATACGGCAGTAGGTATCTACAATTTGCATAAAGACCATTTCGTTTGTACTTTCCATTTCTTTGACTACTGTACTAGTATGGTACTTATTGTAAATTAACACAGTGCATTTCTTTTCATTGCTACAGCATATTCGTAATGGACATTAGTAACAACATCTAACGCCAAATATGCAAATGAATTTTAAAGGGGCTCAATTATCTCCTTCATTCTATGGATTAACGAGTTAAAATTATGTGCATTACTTACAAAGACATCATATGGAAGCTCAATTTTAGATTTCAAATATAATATGGTGGGGTAATCCAATGATAAAGCACATATACTATATAGGTAATTATAGTTATTCATCTTTTTTTACTTTCCTAGGCTTTCCTTGGTGTTTGATGCTTTATACCAGAATAAAACGTAATTTATTTTTGCAAAATAATGAATTTGCGCTGCAGGAAAAAGGGACTCACTAATACATAAATAGCCATGCTAATATATTGTCGCTCCCTGTATACGACGTTAAACTAGAGTTTTGAGAAATTGCACGAGATTTGCACTGAACGGTTGACTTGACATTGACTTTCATCTCTTGAGGCGTCTCCGTACAACCCAATTTCCCTGAAAGACCTTGGATCAAATAGAGCCACCTCATTATAAATTTTTTCACTTATGATTTACGTTGTTCTTGTAACTACTGCATGAATAGTTAAACTAATAGGATAATGTACGTACTGTGTTGTAAAAGTATAATGATGTATTTTCAAAGGAAATTATGTAATTAGTTGACAACACATGCACATGGCTCCATGCAGCTGTACGTGTTTACTATGTATCATCATAACATAACTCAAATAGAATTAAAGCATAAATTGCTCGTTTTATATAATAAAGTGTTTCAAGTACACAACTATGGGGTTTGCAATAATTAAATTGTTATTGCCTGTACGTGTTGCACTATTAAATGTTATATAATGTAACAAGAGCACAGTTATTTATACATTAGACAGAAATATCCTTTTCTAGGTAATTCATTGTCTTCTAAGTGGGGTGAGTGACGGGTTCTGGCTGAGGTGGTGTTAGAATTTCATTGTCATCCGAGTACATGATGTGAGTGTGCATTTATAATAAGTGCATTATGTTCCATAATGGAGATAGGGTGTACATGTACAATGATGAATATTTGCGCAATTGAGGTTGGATTTTAAATTGAGTTCTACTTTTCTGAGATTTTCAACTTGTTTGTTTATTGTGTATACAGGAGGACTACACACACCTTTCATTATCAATGTCAAGGCTTTGTTATTGCGTTTGCTAGCGAGAAAGAGTATATGTGTCCTTTTGCATTATAATATTGAAGCATACTAAGGGGGAGTTTTTCTATCTGCAGCCATCAGATAGTGTAATAATGGTTTTTTGTCTCCTTGCAGTAGCAGGTAGCAATTTTAACTGTCTGTTTTTTATTGATGCTAGAGTTGAACTCAATATTTGTATGTCCATTGAGTAGTATGTAGGGTGTTGAGCCTTTTCACATCGTTTGCTTAATTTGATTGATGATTCTTTTGCATTTTAAGGGCAGGAGATGGCTTTCTTGTTCTGATATTTCATGTAAACCAAATTACTTTCCTGAATATACGTAAAGTGTAAAGTGTATTGTTTTTAGAAATTACAGGGGAACTTCATGGCATTTCGCAGCGATAGTAGTGATACGACATAAAATTGCCATGGCTCTCTCAATTCTACAAAAGTTGCTAGTGAGAGGAACTTTGGAGTGTTTGTCTATTTTATTTAGAAACGTAAAGGGTTTACTAATGTTATAATGGACTTTGTCAGTGGAATAGCGGATACCATAAAATCTTTATGAGATTAGTGCAAGATGAAATGGGTGGCCGATGAGAATAGACAGAATTGATACAGGCACAAGGAAATTCGATGCTCTTGAGAATTTGCACACGCATAAACGTCAAGATAACTTATCTTTATCTGAATTATTCTTGTTAGTCAAAGAGCGCTTTTACAATACATGACTGTACACAGAGACGGGAAGATGGGCTGAGAAAGGCAAAGATACTGATACTGTGCATATCTTATTATGAGTACCGTAGTGCCTACTTATAAATGTGAAACGCAATGTTGGTGTTAAACTTTAATCTCCTCTTTGCTTCGTGTTGAACATTCTGTAGTGTTCTTGTAGTACCTAAAAAGATTAATGATAAAGGTAACCGTGTATTGTAGGATGGTTCTAGTCGAGTATTTAATTGTCATGTTACATTTCACCTCTCTTAATAAACCACCATGTGATTTTAGTTACGAATTTTTATTGCTATATAAAAATTAATTACTTTGACTTTACGTAAGCCGGCATATAATAGTATTGTATTATAGTGGACAAAAAAGGGCACACCAATTTTAAAGGTAATGTTCACTGTTCTTCTGATTTATAGGATTATAAAACAAATGATGCTTCGACCTGTAAATCTGTAGTAACATAATGTAATGATGTTACGTAGTAGTCGCATAATGTTATTGTTAGGTACTCATTTTTATTGTTGCTTGTTATGTTTAATTTTTTACGAGTCGGGACGTGGCTAATACTTTATGAACACTTTTAATAAAGTACCCTTGGACAATTCAATTTCAGATTTCTCGTCCAGACCTTTACTACTTTAAGGCACTACAAGACAGGATATTTAAAAACTTTATGTAATATCATTAAATCTCTGAAACTTTTGTACTCAGTGGGGGATTGAGATAGTTTTTAGGATACTTTTACGCATTACCTACCTGTAGTACCTTATAGCAAAAAATAGAGCACATGTCATTGAGAAGTCAGGTTGAGTATAGAGTGTCATGTAATCTGATAGGGTACTTGTACTACATACGTATACATACATACATACATACATACATACATATGTTAGCGGCAATAAGAAAATTCAGGCATTAAGCTTAATGCCTAGGCAGTAAGCTTAATGCCTAAAAAGGCCAGGC